>JASAND010004526.1:0-15593 GCA_030248195.1 Trissonchulus latispiculum
TTTGAAAATGCCTGATCCGACAACTAGACCTTTCAATTCGTCATACGTACAAGATTTGCGTAAACGCTTGCGTTTTTCTATTGAATCTATTGAATCTATGATCTATTGAAGGAGCATATGGAAAAAATCTTGAAAACGCGCAAAAATGATTATGATGCGAACGTTAAGAAAGTTGATTACAAAGAAGGCATGTTAGTATGGAAAGATATTGCAAAGGCGAATATTCCAAAGGGGGCAAGCCGCAAATAAATGCCAGTCTTCGAGGGACCGTTTCGAGTGGTCAAAGTTCTTGTACCTCCAAACGTTGAAATCCAGTCTACTACCAAAACGGATCCCCCTACTGAGAAAATTCATGTAAATCGTCTCAAGCCGTTCCTTACTTAGTTTCGTATTGTATTGTTTGTATTTTTGTATTTTGTATGTATGCCTCACCTATGTCTTTGTTCACTCTTATAGCTTTTTGTTCTAGCGTGATCTCATCCTTTTTCTTGTTTTAGCTTTTAACTATAATTTTACTTTTACTATTTTAGGCGCTTATATTTTTGTGTGTAATACTCTTTGGCACCAACCTGGTTTCTATTGTTTTGGTAAATAAAATTTCTTTTCATAGATTTTCTTAGATTTTCTTGTATACGTATATACGTGGTCTTTCTTAGATTAAATTTCATAAGTTCTTTGGCTTCCTTTGTTTTTTTAAATTCATATCGTTGAATCTCTAAATTGTACAATACGTACTTCTTTAATTTTGACGTACTGACTTTTGAAATATCTTGAATACGTACCTTGGGGTACCCTTCGGTTTCTCGTCTCTTGAAATTTTCCTTGTATTTTTGCTTCCATTCTTTGGCGTTGACTTTTCTTTAAATTTTTCTTTTCTTGTAATGAACTTGGCCCTTTTTCTTCACTTCTATGTCATGCACTATATTTATGTTTGTTTCAGAGCTGGTTTGGTCATCTTTTGTTTGTGGATTTCTGTTTGGTTCAGTGGTCAGGAGGCCTTCCGGGGTGCTTGTTCACTATTTGGATTGTTTTTTGGACCAGTTCAGGAAATCGATCAGGTGGTATTTTTCTTGATTATTTTACGGTGTAGGGTCAGGTAGTTTTCCACAGCGTCTGTTGGCTTGAAAAATGGTTCGAAAACGCAGACACCAAGATAAATCGGAAACATCGGAACGGGAGTCTAGTCCCGAGCAACCTTTGTCAGAAGCTTTACAGGAAAAAGGGGCGACCCGCGACTGGAAAAAGCTTTCAGAAGTGGGCGCCCCCCCCTAGTTCCCTTTGCGCCGCTCTCAGCGCACGAAAAAGTCTCGTACTTCGGAGTCGGATGCGAGCTATCAACCTTCAGAGAAAGATACGTCCGAAGATGTTCTAGTAGACGTTGAAGCTGTTTCAGATCCTTCTCCTTCCAAGAAATCTCAGAAAGTGAAACGACCACAAAAGACAGCGGCTTCGCGGCGCTCTCGGAAACGGGAACTTTCAGAAAAGCGAAAGTCTAACACAGAACCGCTACCTCCTATTTCGCTAGGGGATTTGAGTGTTGTTTTCGCAGAAAAACCTCCCCCTAAGATTGATTTTGCTTCCGCTGCCGACAGACGCTGGCGGGAGGACTGGCTGAATACAATTCACCAGGCGACATTCCTGGATGAAAAGTTACGTACAGCCACTTGTATTGTCACAGAAATTGACGCTCTTGTTGGCGAAGTGGAAAATTTGTTTTTCTGGGCTAAGGAAGCTGGGTTTCTTGTTTTGGATGTTGAGGGCCATTCCCAAAATTGGATGGATATCCCTACGGGTCAGTCTGCGACGACTCTACAGTTTGCGGTACCTACTGATATTACCGCATTTCGTGAAGAAATTGACCACTTGAATCCGACTCTCTAATCCCGGTTCGATTCCGGTCTGAGAATCACGGTGGTGATGGTTCATGTCATCTACCTCCAAGTTCCCTCCTGGAAATTGATACGCTATGCGTTACAGCCTTTACTGTATATATAATACTCCGTTTCCAGTTTTGGCGGTTAACGCCTTGTGCGAAGCACGTCGGATTCTCGGTAATTTGGGCATTGATGCCAGAAATTCGTTGGTTGACATAAATCATTTCTATCGTTTTGCTTACCGCAGAATGGCCCTTAAGGGACTCCCTCCGGAGAATGACCCTGAACATCCAAAGCGGGGCCCTCATATCTGGTTTGACGAGAATAATCAGCGGTGTCTCCCCCTCCTAAACTGCATGAGAATCTCTCCATGGGGTGGCTTCAGCAGCATGTTTTAAAGTATCCGGGGCGCTTGTGCAAAGATGTTTCGGCGCATGGTTTTATGTCTTTTTTGAAGCCTTCCGAAATTGCTTATGCGATCAAAGATGTGGTCGACCTAGTTTTGGTTGTCCAGCGCTTGCTGCATGCGTGTCCATCTTTTGCTATCGAACATTTTCAATTGCTGCAGCGCACAAAAACCCTGAGTCAAGTTTCGCAGTTGGATACTCTGGAACGTCTTGAAGGCTCGGCGCTTCCGCATATTATGGACGAGCCTCTTTTTCGCCCTTTGACAAAATTTTTGATTGTGCACATTGACGGTGACAGACGTCACTCGCAAAAATTGGTTGATGTCAAAATTTTGTCAAAATCTCCGCCTTTGGAACTTTTGCCAGATCAAGACAAGTTGAATTCTGATTTGTTCACGACTGGGGTATCGTCCAAATCCAGTTTTGGTCCCGAGTGCACAGCAAATTGAGTTAGCCGGTGAAGAACCGGAATACACGTTTACGCCCAAAACTGCGAAATCGGACAAGGAGCGCGAGCAGCGCAAATTGGATGAAAAAGCTGCTGAGCAGCATGAGGTGCGAGAGGGACTTCCTACAGAAATTCTGGATGTCTCTTCAAATTCTTCGGATGCGGAAAATGAGCCCAGGCCGGAAACGCCTCCTCCAAAATGGGAATCGTCTTCTCGCCCACCGTCTCAGGAGGAAGTTTCAGCTAGGGACTTGTCCCTCCCCTCCACCCCCCTCCGTCCCCTTATCCCATGTGCTACCCGTTCCCCTCTTTCTGAGCAGTCAAATCAGCCGGCGGCGGCTTTTCATGTAGTTTATGCAGAGGAAAATCAGTCTCCTTCTGACTCGGCGGTGTTCGTAGTCCCTTCTTCGTCGCTGGCTCAGCCATCGCAGGTCGGCTCTTCTGGTGCGGAGACTCCGTCCCGCATTGAAAGGGATTTGCCTCCGGCGCCACCTGAGCCGGCTGCGGTTGTCGGCGAGGAGGGTGCTGCCTGCAGCACTCCGGGTCCAGGTTCCGAAAATTTTCAACCACTCACTGAGCCGTTTTCGACGCAAACCTCCTCTTTCTCTTCCCTACCCTCGGTTAATATCATTCCCCCCACCCCCATCCCTTCCCCGGCCCCTTCCGTTGTTATCCCTATGGAGACCGAGGACTCCTCGGCTCCTCCTGCCCCTCCCCCTCCCACCTCTCTCTCTCAAGATGAAATTATAGATCAACTTTTTCCGCCGGTTACTAGTGTTTCGACACCTACCTTGGGTGATGTAGTGTTTCATTCAAATGAAAATTCTTCTCTTTCATTGGTAAATTTAGATCAGCCCTGTGTTCAATTGGTTCTGCCGGTGCAGGCCGAACAAGGGCCCCCGCGTTTTGCTTCAGTTTTGCTACCTGCAAATTTAGTGTCTGATTCTCTTTCTCTGGCGGGGCAAATGGCTGTTGAGCCATCGCCTCAGCCGGTTCCAGCTCCACTCGGAGCTTGGCCGGCTCCGCCACGTCTAAATTTCCCTGTGTCTACTTCTTCAGCGGTGATTTCTACTCAAACAGGGGTGATGCGCCCGCCTACTTTTAGTGACTCTTTTCAGTTTTTGCGAAATCAATCGGCGCCCACGCCCACTTTTCAGCCGCGTATGAGTTGTCCTTTGCGTATGTCCCTCCCCCGTCTTGCTTCCCGGTCCGCCCCTACCTCTCCCTCCCCTTCCCCTACAGTCCCTATCTGGAACGTGCAAAATCAGCCGAATTTACAACAGGCGGCTCAGTCATAAGTTGAGTGGTGTATGCCATATTTAAATTTTCGCACGCCAGGTTTGGGCTCATTACCTGTTGCAGCTAGATCTTCGTTTTCTGATGCATTTTGGCACCGCATGCCTCCAATTTCTACAGACCTCCAATTTGCGGTCCTTGCTTCCTTGGGTTTTTCTAAGGAACTTTTGTCAGTCTGGATTGGTCATCCAGCTCCGTGGGACGCTATTGAAGTTGTTTATGTTTTGATGTCACGTGCTGACTTCTCTTTGACTCAACTTTTGCAAATTATTTTTCCAGGTTCTACTTTTCCGGAGCAAGGGGGCGTCCCGCCTGCCGGCACTCCATCTGCAGGTTTGGGATTGACTCCCGACCCTCTGTTTGCTCCTACTCCGGGCGCAAATCGCCGTTCTCGTTCTTCTTCAGTCCCGGCTTCACGTACTACGGTACGTTTTAGCTCGGACGAGGCTTCGTCCACTTCTGGACAACCTGGGACTTCTGCATCTGCGGAGGCTCAGGAAGCCTCACAACCTCTTTCGACTGATCCTAGGTATGCCAAACGTGATTTTCCACAGCACAAAGATGAACATTTGTCTCCACTGAAATTGGACATTCCTCTACAGACTTTTTCACTGGGACCATCCTGCAAATTCGAAGCCAGTTTTGTACAAGTATTCTGCGCGTTATTTAGTTGAAAAAGCGGTTCCACGTTTTTATGCTGATCCACCGCCTCACATTACACATCGTAGTGGGTTCTCTTTGGATCGGGAAATCAGCTCTATGAAACCTCCGTCGTTGGCTATCACTACTGATGATGGTGCCCTTTTAGGGGCTCCTAAGTATGAGGGTCCACAGGAAATTGACCCGCATTATCATCAGGCAGTTTGGTCAGCCATTTTAAATGACCGCAGGGCAGTCCCTTTGCGGGTTTATTCGGAATTTGAGTGGCAGGTTGTGATCTTGCCTGATTTCTCTTCAAAAGTGGATTCTTCGCTTTTCAATCCTTATTTTACTACTTCTTTCAAATACTGGGATCACTGGGATCTGAAAAATTTGAAACATGCTCCATTTGCTCTGACTGATTTTGCGATGGAAAATTATTTTGCGATCATAAAGACTCTTTTGCCTGAGGCAAGCCCTGTTATTACATGAGATAAATTGGAGCCTGTGTCTCATCCTTCTTATCGTATTCAGTTGGAAGAACCCGAATATTGGAAACTTTCCATCAAATTTCCAGCTATTTTGCGCGAGGATGAAGTTCTTTTTGAGTATTTTCAAGTTGTTGGTTTTGCGCCCTATAAAGTTGCTGCGTTAGCTGATCTTGTCACGCGAGTTTTCCCGTTTTTGAATATTTATCCATCTGTTTCGCGTTTCCAGCAATCGGCAGATTTGCTTAGGGTCTGGGCAGAAAGATCTAAGAAAATGGTTCAGGTGGCCAAGGAGGTCACTGATGAGTGTTTGGGACATGTTTTGATGCGCGCGTCTAATTTTCCTTATTTTCACCCGATTGCTCGTTTTCAAGGTGCTTTTGACCCGGCGTCCAACATGTTTCGTCTTGAACCGAAAGAAGTTCCGGGTGCCAACGGGTGGGTTGAATTGTGTTTGTACTTTCAGACATCTGAGCAAGCCTATCAATTTCGAAAACTTTTCTTTTTTGCTTGCTGGCATGCCCCTGCTGAGGCCTGCGCGCAGTATTTGAATCCGTTTTATTGCAAATTCGCTGTTGAACAAATTATGGGTTGGCTGCCACGTGATTCGGTTATTCGCAAATTGTGGCAAGGCAAAGATATGCATGTTCGCGCGTTTGTTATGTTGGAGGTTTTGCGTGCTAAGGCCAAATCTTGCCCAGATTTTGTCAATTTTTTGCGCGATTCTGGCTGCCGACTGCTGGTTGAGGCTACCAGTGACCCGTATTGGGGCATTGGTTTGAATAAAAATCAGATCGACAATTTGTCTCAAAATCAGATCACTAGCGAGGTTATTCGCGTGCATAAACAGAAAAACCGCAACTGGTTGGGAAAAGTCATGATGATTTTGCGCGCTGAATTATTGCCAAATTTAAATCGTGAAATGGAACAGCTTTGGAATGACAGGCAGCGGGCCCACCGGGCGGCGATCGGTCGGATCGTCCCGCCCTAAGTTCTCATGCAGTTTCGTGTTTTTCTTGCCCCTTTATTTACGGGTTGGTGCTAAAACTGATGCTCAAAAGTCTTTTTATCTTTTTCTTTCATTCTTTACTGTTTTATCATGGGGGGTTGGGGGGTCTTTTTTCATTTTCTTTTCTTGTACTATTTTTACATTTAACTTTTATCTGCTGTGTGGGTTATTCTATTTGATTTCTTGACACATGTCGTCCTATTCTTGATTTTTCTAGATGATCTTTCTGATAAATGTCTTTTCTTCTCGCTCTTTTGATCTAATTTCTAAATCCTTATTCACTTGAGTATTCTATTTTTTGGATTCTTTGAGTTTCGTAAACGATTTAAAGATTTTTCTTCTTCTTTCCTTGATTCTAGTACGTATAGATTTTTCTCCTTGATACTTTAAAGTCAACTTTCTTGATTAGATTTCGTTTGAATTTTCATTTTCTTATTGGAATAAACTTTAATTTCTCATTTTCACTGATTTTTCTATATTCCACACAGCAGATTGGACCTTTTCTTTTTAACCTTTTACAACTTTTAACATTTGGTGCTCCTATCTTTTTCCACACTCTCTTTTGGAGTGTTAAGTTGCGGGCCGCTCCGGTCTCCGCATACCGGGTGAGGTGGGCCGCACGCTCCTTAACATTCTTTTTACTTTTTGATTCTGTTTCATTTAGTTTAGCCTTGAGACTCTCTTTGATAAGCACAGGCCTATGGGGTTTCTCCTCCGCTTACCGGGGCTGCGATTCTCCCATTGGCTCTGGAGCTACTAAAGTCAGAGGTGGGGCTGTAATTATGTATCGTCAATATGTTGTTTAGCTAATTTTGCCATTTGTTAATCATGATTCTTTCGTGCTTTATTTGATTGCCTTAATTTTTCTTTTTGTGTGTTTTAGCTAATCTTTTGTCTGCTATGCCGGTGCCGACCCCCCATCCTCAGTGCCGGGTGTGCTCCCCAGGAATAGTGTCAGCTGGTTGGGGTTGGATCTTACCGGCCATTGTCTTGGCACTGGTTCTGGCGCGGTTGGTTGCCGCCGTGACTGGTCGGTGGTTGTAGGTGCTGGATCCCTATTCGGTTCTTGTCCTGCCAGGCCTCTGGACTGCTTGTTACGGCCATGGTTTGGTCTGTGGGTGCTTGACTAGGCGGCCGGGATTTGTTTCGGTCTGGTTGGCCGTCGGCTTTGACTTTGGGCTGCACAATGCCTTTGTGTGGTAGCCATGTGGATTGGCACCATTTGGTGGTGGCCTTTTTGGCCTTCTATTTGGACTTTTTGGGGCGTTCGGCGCCCTCTGTCTTGATTTCATCTGGGTTGGTGGTCGGCCCAGTGCCTTCCCTGCGGCTTTCCGGCCATTTTTCTGCGTCGGTGGGCATGCCTTCACTGCTCACCAGTTCCATCTTTGGGAGCCTTGCTTTGCTGGTCTCCCTGGTTTGGCCTTCTGGACTGTTGGGGCGCTTTGCGTCCTTTGGTTGTTTGTGGTCTGGCACCATGGTCGTTCCGGTGCCTGTGGCTCTCTTGCCTCTTTTGCCGTGGGGCAGGCTCCTTTTGCCTGCTTCCGTCTGCTACCTTGTCGGCTCTTGGTCAGGCTTGGTCGCTGGTTTCCGGCCTTTGGAAGGGTTGGGAGCCTTCTGCCTTCGTCTGGTGGCCTATTGGCCTCTGTGAACTTTTCCTGGTCTACCTGCCGCCATGGGGATGCTGGGCCAGGCGGTGCACGGCTTGTTCGGCCATTAATTTGTGCCTGGTCCCAGTCCCGTTTGACTTTGGTCCTGGTTTGGTTGGGTTAGACTTAGTGAACTTTGACAGGAGACCCCTCGAGGCCTGGTGCGGTTCGTTCTGGTAGGGTCCGGCTGGACGGGCTCTTTGCTCAGTGACAGTTTACGGTCTGGAACGCTCTCGTCTGCGGTGCTGGGGAGTAAACCGCAAGTGTCCCATCTTCTGCACACCTGTGACACTGTCCCCCCACCCTGCTGTTGTGATTTTTGTATTGTTGTTTAATCAATGTCTAGGTGATTGGTATCTCTTTCGGGTTCTATTATATTGGTTGTGATTTATAGGGAGGAAGCCGCAGGGACTAAAATTTTAAAATTGGGGTTCAGTTGACTACATTTTCTTGCATCCTTTGTTCGGGTGCCCGCCACTCGGTATATCCGTTGTAATTGTCGGTGTCGGTATAGTTAGCTTTTCTCTGTCACTTTTCTGTCGGTTTTGTTTTTTTTTCTATTAAATATGGTTACACCGTTTATTCTTCTTTTTCGTATTTCAAATTTTCTTGCTCTTTTCTTGAACCATTACAATTTCTTGATGACATTCTTTCTTTCTTGTTTTTACTACCTTAGTCTTTTGTCTGGCATTGTTAACCGTACTTCATTCCATTCTGGCTGCTAACTACATGTACAATTTTTTGATTTCTTGCCTTTGCTTGATATTTCTATGCATAATAATTTCTCTTGTCATTTATATATATTCACAATATTGGGTTTTTGTCTTTGTTTTGCTAATGTTTCCTGTCGGTGCTCCCTACTCTTTTGGTACCTGGGTGTACTCGGGCGGGAATTTCAAATTTTACGTAGGTTTCGAAGTAGGAAAGTAAGTTTTGCAGTAGTTTTGTCAAAAATGTCTCGATTGAGTTACGAGTAGTTTTATCGTCGGCCGGTTAGCATGTTGAAAAATTGTGTGCTCAACCGTGGTATGGTGTATGTTCACCGCAGTTGTTTCATTTTATCTTTTATTTTATCTTTATCATTTATCTTTCAAATGTGACCTATCATTTGACATTGAAAAGTGATAGGTCACATTTGCGGGGGGGGGTCCCGATAAATGGAATATTGCAGCAGCGAGTGAACATACGCAATTGTGTACTAGGTACTGATTTGCGGGGGGGGTCCACTAGGTACGCAAGTGCGGGGGGGGGGGGGGGGTGGGCCGTTAGCGCGCAGAGCATGGCTCTCGAGCTGATTACATAGAGTGTGACACACTCTCTTACTAGTACCTAAGGTACCTGTGAGTAACATCCTTTTTAGCAAGTTGTCTAACTGAGTGGACCCGTCCGAGGCCGCCCGGGGCCAAAAGAGGGGGTATTATGTGAAGTTAGCACCGACAGGAAAGATATAAATTATTCATGAGCTGCTAAGCCTAAGTGAAATTAACATTACTTTTGACAAACGTTCAATCATTTCGCGTTACTCTTGTCTAAATTCGTAGGTCTGGATAGCTAATAGTTGTAGTCCTCCATATTGGGTTGGTCAGAGCAGTTTGGGTGTAAGTTCGGTCGCAAACGGTTGGGCTCGAATCTTGGGTAAAGTTGTTTTTGGGGTGTTTAGTCAAGTTTGACCCTGTCGCTCTGCCGGCTTTTGCCGGGCGTTTTTTTGCGTTGGTTTAATATTTTTGTCAAACTCATAATTCTGGTTGAAATCAATGTTTTGCAATAATTTTGTTGTCAAGTCTTTGTAGAAATTATAATAAACCGTTGTAATTATTTCGTAGGTTTCTAGTTGGTCATTACCGAACAATTCTCCAGCGTCACACACCACAGTTGTTCACCTGTAATTGAGTCCTTATTTTAGTGAGTAAAGTCAGGCAACGACGTTTTATTAAGTTTAGTATAGTCAAACTTCACAATACGTTTCGTATACTTATTACGATGTTACTATGTGGTTGCGCTGCAGTGGAGTGCTGCAGAAATACAGCACGGCCTATAACTAACTGCGGAAAACTTTCAATCGTCTGAAATTTTGCACACAAGTGCAGAATGGCATTGCAAATCGTGCCGTATGAATTTCCCTCACTGGCAGTAAGTTTGCACCTGGTTGCGCTGCAGTAGAGTCCTGCTAAAGTACAGCACGGCCTATAACTAGCTACAGATGAGTTACAATCGTCGGAAACTTTGCACACAAGTGCGGCAGAACATTGCAAATCGTGCCGTATGAGTTTCCTTCACCGACAGTAAAGTTTGCATCTGGTTGCGCTGCAGTAGAGTCCTGCTAAAGTACAGCACGGCCTATAACTAGCTACAGGTAAGTTGCAATCGTCCGAAATTTTGCACACAAGTGCGGCAGAGCTTGCAAATCGTGCCGTATGAGTTTCCTTCACCGACAGTAAAGTTTGCATCTGGTTGGCTGCAGTCGAGTGCTGCTGAAGCACAGCACGGCCTATAACTAGCTACAGGAAAGTTGCAATCGTCCGAAATTTTGTATGCAAGTACGGAAGAGAATTGCAAATCGTGTTTTATGAGTTTCCTTCACTGACAGTAAAGTTTGCATTTGGTTGCGCTGCAGTAGAGTGCTATATGCTATATACAGTAACTAAAACTATTGCAGCCATGGATACTGGATGTTGGATTTCTGTCAAAATAGAGAAAAAGGAAGAACTTGGAACTTTTCAAGCTTCTTTGTTCTGTACTTTCGGTTGACGATTAATGATTGGCGGAATTTTTAAAGTTTCTTTCACACAGCTTTAACGTTTTTGCTATTTACTGAGAACCTTAAAAATGAAATAGGACAAGAATAAAAATGCTCCGGTGGAGCATGAAAAATGCAATATGGGTGACATTCGGTTGTAAATGGACAGAGGACTAGGTTTTAAAACGTTAATATGGGAGGGGCAGGTTGTAAACGCCAGGAGGACTAGGTTAAAAGCGCACTAATATGGACCAGCTTCGCTGAACAACCCATATTCGCGGTCACTCATGCTCCACCCCACATGACATACGAGTAAGATCTACATTCTTCAGCTTTCAAAGCAAGCGGGACGATTGTGAAATATTAAAGCTTACGTATTCCAAATAAACAATGCAGTTCTGGTAGAAAGGTGTTCAAGGTGCTTTTTCTGCAGTGTTAGCACATAATCTTGTATTAAGTTGATGCGAAAAGCAGTTGACATTATGGACGTGTATTATTAAGTTGTATAATAAGGAGCACGGCCACAATATATACTTGCAGGCCATGCTGGCAAAAATCGTACAATTTTCCGAAGAACTGCCAATAGCAACAGCAAGCAGCAGCCGATAGAAACTCTGGACAGTTTTCGCGAATATGGGTTGTTCAGCGAAGCTGGTCCATATTAGTGCGCTTTTAACCTAGTCCTCCTGGCATTTACAACCTGCCCCTCCCATATTAACGTTTTAAAACCTAGTCCTCTGTCCATTTACAACCGAATGTCACCCATATTGCATTTTTCATGCTCCACCGGAGCATTTTTATTCTTGTATGGACAATTTTGGCCGCCGTACCAAAAAAATTTAAATTTGGTGCTATCTTGAAGCTACATTTGGTGTGACCCGCTCAGCAAAACGCATAAAGATTTTATTCTGTCAACAAAATTTTTACCCCGCGCAATAAAGCGCATCTGAATTTTACCCCACGCAACAAAATTTTTATCGCCGCGTAACAAACTTTTTACCCCCGCGCAACAGTGCATAAAAAGTTTTCCCGTGCTATCAAATTGCATTAAATTTTTATCCTGCGCTTCCAAATTTTTACCCCGTACATAAAAACTTTATCCCTTGCAATAAAATGGTCTCAAAATTTCGAATGTCGTCGGCGGGTGTTCCATTACATGTATTTACAAAAGTTGGCACCTGCCTCGTGTTGACCATTACATTCATTTAGAAAATAACGCGCCGTCGTCGCGTTTTTGTTTACTTTTCCTTATAAATGTTCGCGCCTCCGGTGCGTTTTCCATTACATTTCTTTCAGAAACTGCTGAATTTTCCATTACATTTATTCCAAACTTTTTGAACCTGTGGTGTGTTTTGTTTTTGATTTCCTTTGAAACTATTCGAGCCTATTGCATTTGCATTTCTTTCAAAAAAGTTTGCGCCTTCGGCTCATTCTCCTCTAGCTTAAAAGTTTAGTTGAATTCGCAGTCGAACGCATAAGCATACACACTACACAGTCAAACACTAAAATGGCAACCGAAATACTCGACAATTGGCATTTCAAGATTCCTCTCAAATAATTTCTAGAAACAATTTACCGTAGTTTGGGCTGTGGTTTTTTCTGAAGGCTGCCGCCTCTTGGCCTCCCCAGGGGCGGATCGTGCGCGAGACCATCTCCTCGTCGCGATTTGTAGGTTGAGTCCGGTCATCTGTCTAGCGAGCGATCGAGTCTCAGTGTATCAGTATGGTGGAACGTGAGATCAGTCCAGTCCTATTCGTGCCAGTGTCAGTATCAGCAGTATTTTGGATCCGGAAGTAGATCCTGTTGCCAGTGCTATCTCAGTTCCAGTATTCCGGCCCTGTTCAGTTGCCTAATAGGTACTTGTTTGGACCATCTTTGGGTTGCGTCAATAACGCAGATTAGCGGAGAGAGCGGCTACTACCTGTCTCATCTTGGAAACTCTGTGTGAAACCTAAAACCTGTCTCATTTGTAATCTCCTATCCAAAAACACCATGTTCAGTGAAAGTGGTACAGCCTACGTTTTGATCCTCACCACTGAAGCCTCTCTATAAACCGATTGACACTCTGTATTCGTGTATTAATCTTGAGATAACAATCTGAGGAAGCCGATCCGACCTTTCCGACAATAACCGACACTCTCCCGGCCTGTAACTGTATTTATCCATTTCAGAGACGAACCTCTTCTTGACATTCAGTTATTCTGAGCAGTCAATTATACGGAGACGCCAGAGCAAAGCCAACCTCGCTCCCTCTCGATTCGGATTATAAATAGTTGTTAATTAGTGTATCTTGTGTGTGTGTGGTCCCCCAGAGTTATCGTAAGGGACAGAGTCGCGGTAGAGGCTAGCACAGAGCCTAAGAGTTGAGTAAGATAAAGCATATAGGATACCGGTCTAGCTAGTAAGCCCATATCAGCACTAGAGTGGGTATATAAACCTGAAGATTGTACTGTAACGACCCCGAAACAGGATAACCAGCCCTAACCGCGAAAGCGCCAGTCAAACCAAACCAAAAGGCAATTCTGGCAGACAGTATCTTGTAAAACTGTTGATTGTAAATCTGTAACTGCAGTGAACCATTGTCTGCTGGAATTTAGTAAACCTGTGTTTTCGATTTGTAATAATAAATAATTATCCTTTTAGCTGCTTCGGCTTTCGCGTACGTTTCAGAGATCCCCAACTCTATCCGTATTGAGGTTAGAGTTGAACTACAGTCGCCCATTGAGACTATAAATCCCAGTTTCCCCTGTCTAAAACGAACTCACCCCGTTTGACCCCATTTTAGGTCAGTTATTGAGCCCTGGTTGTCTGCACACCACTACAGTCGAGACGTATCAATCTACGCAAAGATCTATCTTTGCGTGCGGACCTTGACTCGTGTCTTTGATCCTGATCAGATCTCTGGTCTAGCCTAGTCTATTCCAGTCCTAACCGACTACAAACGACCCCGAACAGAGCGAACATTTATTGAAGATCACGACCCCCTCCAAATCAGAGAATTCCAGTAAAGATCTGACAGAGTCTATTGCAATTGTTTTCCCGTACTTTGCCGGTGATCCCCCCTCTGACTATACCTATTTGGGTGTATGTTTATAATATTATTATATACAACTATATATTATTTTGACCACGCAATATGGTGAATATTTATGCAAAAAATAAAACCGACCCAAGAAATTTGGGGTACTCCCATTTTAGTCGAGCCCCCTTTAAGGTTATTTGAAAAAGCGGTGTCGAGACTAGTGATGGGCACTGGATATTCGGATAATATCTGATTTGAGAAAAGTATCCGGATATCCGTTAACGCAAAATAGGGCGGATATCCGGATATAGAAAAAATATCCGATGCCCATCACTAGTCAAGACGGAGATTCCAGCCGTCTAAAGCCTCGTAGTACAGTCTGTCTTATTAAGGCGCCTTTGAGTCCTAGTTTTTTGGCTATTTTAGCGTTTGTGCAGACTTTGGCCACGGGCCACCTGGAAAAATTTGTTCCACCTCCCAGAATAGAAATAACTTACATTATATATATAATTTGTATAATATATGTATAATTTATATATAATTTGTTTCATTCTTCTATTTGAGGAATGAGAAATGTCACAACATACAACATACAACAGGGTATTTTTTAATGGGGGGGAGGCGGGGGGGGGCGCCCCCGAAACTGACCTGCCCCTCGAAAATGCCTTCCCCCCGAAACCGCCCCCGCCCGGGATTTCTGATTCCTCCCCTCCCCTGGATTTTTTGAGCCCAAATTTTTGCCAAAAATATGCAAATTTCAAAACTTTTCCGGCTTCTTGTAAGATTTTTGTAAAAATTGTTTTTTTAGCTTAAATCCTGGCATTTTTGGAGAACTTTGAGAACGAAAATTTCTTCTCCCTGGGCCGGGTGCCCCCGGGAAAAACCCTAAAAATACCCTGATACAATGATAGTATTGGACCCAAACGCCCATCATATCGTTCCAACACTGCGCTGACTAGTACAGTCGGACATAAAAATACATAAAAATACATAAATACATAAAAATGTGCATACATCCAAAACGAAAAGACTTACCCAACGAAAGCAAGCGGTCGATGGTAATTCCGATTCCACCAATATATAGTTCTTCATAAACAAATATATACATGTTTAAAATAATCCTGTTGAATTGAGGAACTGAGTTTTGGTCTGGAAAAGGATTGAAATTAAGAAAATCCAATCCTTTCCAGCGTATAAACCACAGCTTCCTCGAATAATATATTTATATATGCCGCGTAGGGAAATCATATACATACATCAAACAGCACCTTTTCTTGGAAATACGCCGAATTCAGAGCTCAGGTCTATAGGTGTGTTGGGGGGCATCAACGGAACCCACAACGACTAATTTTCGCGGATCACCTGTCTGGAACCCCTTTGACTAGAATGGCAAAAAAGAAAATAAAAATTATTGGAATAGGTTGGCGGTATTTTTTGTACCTCTCCCCTCCCAAAGCCACATCCATAGCGCAGGGGAATTGAATCAAAGGGGGTCCCAAAAATTGCCAAAAGCCCACTAAAATTTCTATTTTCTCATTTTTTGGCCGAACATGAGAGGGGGTTGCGAAAACTGCAAATTTTGGAGGTGGGAGCCGAAATTTGTCATTGTGGTGGGAGTCTCCTATCCCCTCCCTGACACACCAAAGGCTGGAAGGGGGGGGTCGGTTCGGATTCGGTTCTACCTGCTTGCTCCTCCCCCCCCCACTAGTGTCAAGCAGTAAGCAGTCGTAGTTTTGCACAGAAATTCTTTGAATAAAAAAGCAGTTGTGTGCTCGAACTCAGTGACGGGAGACTTCGACTTTCCTAAGGTGAGGAATCTCCTCGAACCTCGAATATTCACAGCATTCCCCAATCTCCAGACAATGTCATTAATTTGCTCAGTCAGAGTAAGACTGACAGTTAGTAAGCCTTGACTTAGCTAGTGCCATATTACATTGAATGGAAACATATTAAGGTCCAGAAATTTTGAAATTTCTTAATTACATTATTTGCGTAGGAGAGCAAGCAACGTCAAATAAATTGGTGGC
>JASAND010004527.1:0-30315 GCA_030248195.1 Trissonchulus latispiculum
GGTCGATATGATTATATATGAAAAAGGCTCTAAAGCGACTAGAATGGTCACACAAACGTGGAAAATACATAACCAATGAATGTTACAAAACCAAATAGTTTACTAATACTTTTAGTGATTGTAAGCACAAACTAATTGTTTACATCAAATCAATCACAAATCAAACAGAAACTTCTTAATAACAAACTAAACATCACCGATTACAAACCGAAATTAGTTTAGAATTTAATTTTAATTGGTTTAACGACTTCCATTTTTGGAATTGCAAGATTACAGAAGTGTAGCAGGTCTGGAGGCGTGTTACAACTGAGCAGAGAGCAAAGTTCTGTTGGCTGGCAGTGGAAGCTTAGGGCTGGGTTTTCACCTGACACCCGCTACAGTTCTGTTTAAGTTGAGTTGCTAGGCTGGGTTTGCACCGGACACCTAAGTTCTGATGCAGTGGATCGTCAAGCGCAGGTCCTTGAAACAGCACAAGATTCGTTTATTTCTAGACTACATATATAGCTGACATACAGCAGCGAGCATCGCAGACAAACCAAGATAGGACCTGCTTTCACAAACAGCAACAGCTTATATTCACTGCAATGGTCCCGCCCCTTTAGGGTTTACTGTAATTCTTAGAAGCACTTTTGCTCTGTTTTTGTGAGCTTCAAAGTTCTGTTGTTCCAAAAGCAAGGCACAAAGACGTCAGCAGCGAGCGGCTTCTTTTCAAGTCACTCCAACTTTTAATGTTTTTCTCCTAATTTTTGGCAGAACAGGAAATATAAAAACTTGTAAAAAATCTTGCATAACATTCGTCAATTTTTGGATTCTTGGAACTCGCTGAAAGCCAGCCTGAATTGCAAATTTCTAGCAAATAGAGAACGGGGCTGGCTTTCCACTTCTAGCCAATTAAATTAGACCCCAAAAGTCTTACGGTAGTTTCAAGGACCTCACTTACTCAATAATTTTCGCAGCAGAAGGCAGTGCAAAGAATCACAGCAACAACAGCACAGCAAACAACTGCTTTGAAGCTGCATTAGGCAGCATTACGTACTATCTAGATTTTACGTATTAAATTTCAATTAATTTTTAGCTATCACTATTAATTTTCCGTAATAATTTTAGATAAGTTAGGATGTAATTAGCTAAGTATAATTTGATTCCGCCAATGTACGTATATATAAATGCATTTTGTAATTGTCTCATTTTACCTTTGTGACATCACTCACCACCCGAAAAGTCGAAAGCCCCCTTTCGAAATATGCAAAATCAGGGAAAAACTGTACACCATGGTCCCCACAAATTCATTCTAAACCAGCAAGTTTGCAGGCAATTACAGTACAGTTACACATTGCTCATTGTACAGAAAATTCACAGCAGCTAGCTATATAGTTTCTAACTACGAACAATGCAATACAAAGATACGAACAGTTGCTGTTAAAGACTCATTTGTACCTTAGAAGTTCTGGTAAATTTTTTCTTTTAGCCTATGCAAAAATTTTGTACGAAAAATGTTAGTGCTACAGGGAATCCTAGTCAATAACTAAGTTTGGAAATTTAATATCTTTATATACTCTAAGCGAAGCCTCAAAAATGACTCTTGCAGCGAATTTTTAACCCGAATCCAAACACTTTGAAAGAGA
This sequence comes from Trissonchulus latispiculum, assembly GCA_030248195.1. NCBI lineage: Eukaryota > Metazoa > Nematoda > Enoplea > Enoplida > Ironidae > Trissonchulus > Trissonchulus latispiculum. The sequence goes on from JASAND010004527.1 coordinate 1,626, forward strand.
ATGAAATTAAAACTACGCAATCTGGGTTTATATATATACTAATTCCTTCACTAACATTCTCTATTGAGGCAACTGGCCATTATTTAACGTTTCCAAACGAATTTAGCTTTCTTGGCCTAGTGTTTTGCCCAGAAGTACGCACTCGCGTATAGTAATTTATGCCGCTACTTGAATATAAGAAAATGCGTATACACGTACGAAGTCTGGAAGTCCATCTTAAATTTTACGCATATGCCTCTAGCCACTACCTCTTTAATTTATTCGACTAGCTTTTTACTTCCTCAACAGTTTTAAGCTGTGAAGACACTGGTCCAGCTGAAATGTTTATGTTTAATGAAATGTGTGAACTCACGGGCTTGTCATTAAGCTTTCTATGTGGTAGCAATTTAAATGGAGACTGACTTCTGTGTTTTCAAATTGATTTAGAACTTATTATAACTTTTGAAGAAGGTGGGTCTCTCTTTTAAAGCTTTAAACGTTGAACTAGAATTTGTTTGTGTAATTTTCCTTTCTATTACGCATCGCACTATAATTCACTTAATAATTTCATTGCTGGCTTGTTTGGGAATTTTTTGGCAGTTTATTACTTTTGTATTTAGAGTTCCGGCCTTTTCGAGTCAAACTGCTATTATTGCAGGAGTTCACTATTATTTAAGTAGCTGGCTGCTTTCAAGTTCAGTTAAAGATGTATAATTTCTGCAACTGAAGCGAATAAGACTGGAAATATGAAGGATAAATTGCAAATTTGTCTATTATATAACTGTCAGTTGTTGAGCCTAAAATTCGATAAACGGACAAATGTATTAAATGTTGACAAAGGCTTTATTATCTTTCGAATTCACTTTTATTTGAATATATACTATATTGCTCATTTCAGTCGTCACTGAACTTTTCTAAAGGAATCAAAAGCGCGCAGCGAAGTTCGGGGTTAGCTTGGTAACATTTTCGGTAACATTTTAGCTAACATTTTCTACATGGCTGTCACTCGAATTACTAAAAAATCTTATTTCATAAAACTAGGAAATTACATTCAGCAATTTTTGTCCTTAATGTGAGAACCAAACTGTATAATTTTAAACTTTAGCTTTCCTTCAACCTAAAAAGTCAGCTACCTACATTCTCTATGTGGCAGTCACTCGAATCACTCAACACAATCTTGTGTGCCGCCGTCCGCGGAAGACGCGCTGGGGATTACCGATCTGGAGCACGGTTCTCATTCAGTCGGTCCTCGGCTTTCGCGTCGTTAAGGCTCTTTTAGAGCGCCGTCGAGGTCGGTTAGGCCCTGGATTACACGATATCAAAATGTGACAGCCTATCGAGTTGTAGCAATGTGAAAGGTCACGCCGAGGGCCGAAGCTGCTGCTTCCACATTTCCTAAATTTTTGCCAAAAATAAACTTCTAAATTTTGGAATTCAAAAATCTATTTTGTTTGATTTAATTTAATATTTCCTACTTCCAAAGCAAACATTCCACGTTTTCTGGAATTCTATATTTTGACAACTTTTCCTACGTTTCCGATTAAAAATCTTGTAAAATGAACATATATCCGTATAACCCTAGGCTGGCTGATTTCGAGTGATACGTAAAGAAACTGTTGGGGATTTAACGATATAGCAACTGTTAGACAGTAATACATGATGCGTGAATTCAAATACAAAATTATTGACAATTACCATGCATGCATGCATAAATACTTATAAACATTGACAAATTGGTTGAATGTTCCAAATATATGAATGATTGCTATTTACAAAGCGTAAAACACACGACAGACAGAATATCAGATTCTGATGTTTTGAATTTCTCATGGAGTCAACTTGCCGAGATGGTTGCCGGCATAGTTGCTCCAGTAAGGATATTCTTTACCCAACACCGCTACCCGAGGTGCTAACCTGGCATAGCTTACGTGGTATCGGTAAATATCCCTGCATCCAGAGGTTTTCACCAGGTATGCTTATTCAAAAATTACTATTTTCTGCGCAAAACGACTCAAAATTTATGTGGTTGCCTACCGTCGTTTCATGGAAACTAATTTCTGTTACCGTTGAACATTTTTTCAGAATATCTTTCTATAAGTCTGTGCTAAATGTTTTGGACCTCTTAACTTTTATACTTTGCTTACTACGCGCGTGCAAACATAATTTCTCAACAAAACTTCAAATTCCCTGCAAAGCTTGCATCTAAGCTACAATTTACGCCATCGCAGTCATTTCAGTCTCGCATTTCGAATTCAAAATCCAGTTTCAGCATATAGAACCAGAGCTCTCATAATGTTAAGTTATCTCTATTACCTTCAATTCAATTGAATCGCCAATTCAACCTTTCTTTGCTCGCCAACTTTGGACAGAAGATAACCAGATGAAAAACTAACTTGACAAACTAACAAAAATTAAACTTGACTGTAAAATCTAATTCTGAAGCATCTGCCTATGCTAGTTCATCGTCGATCAATTCCAAATCTGCGCTCCTTCATATCAGCAAACTCAATTTGCTTGTCAAAATAGATATACACTCAACTCATTAGCTTGTCTTTTGAAAGTGCATTCGAACAACGCTCAAGCGTAAACAAAATGTACTGAAAACCTGGGAAAATATTGCCCTTTCTCGAGCGCAGAATTCATTCTAGGATTCATTTCCTATATGCTGAATTTTCTGAAATCCTTTTCATAATCAAAAAACAATATCAGACATGCAAACCAAGTTTCACTTTGTGCTTCCACTTTGTTCCGATAAATTAGTACGCAGACCTGCGTCTATTAACTGATAACCTGTCGCAAAGCGCATTTTCGTACAACTTAAGTTAATTCCATTGCTTTTCACTTTCGTAGTCTCAATTGCCAAGGATTTTGGGAGAGTCGGTCCATTTAAATCTGCAAATTTGCGTCGCCATGGTTTCTTGCGATGCCGCATCAGACTAAACATGTAGTTAGCGAATTCTGTTTCAAAACATGCCTTTTCAGTCAGCAGCAAACTACCAGTCTTTTCAATTTTCAGCGATTTTTGAAAGTCCAACCTTTTCGCCTGTATATGCTTCACTGCCGGTTCTTTTGGGATAGTCATTGCTAAAGCACAGTTAGAGCTTGCGAGCAGCACGGTCAAAATGCTAGCGCTGAGAAGAAACATTGAAAAGAAACTGCGAACCTTTCCACTTGAAATTAGCAATGGTTTTGCTTCAAAATTATTTAAATCCAGATAATCGTGTTCAGCTTGAGTCTTTTGCTCGCAAAAATTATACGCAAGGTCCTCAGAGTTTGTTTGCGGTATTACAAATTTCTGATCTTTTGACCTCACAACTTTAGGCCTAACTTTGACTGAGCTTACCATTCTAGTGCTCGTTTTCTTCTGACCACAAGTTGTCTCAATAAGTCGGTAATTTTGTTCAAGCAACGTTTTATTCACTTGTCGCATTTTTGCGTACTCAGTCTGCAAAGTTTCCTGACTTTTGACTATTAGCTGTTGTCCTTCTTGCAAAGTTTTCAGAGTAGCGGCTATTGTGCAAATTTCAGGTTCCAACGGCTGTAGTTGTTTAGCCTTGTCTTCTTTCAGTTGGGTCACGCAAATTCGGCCAATCGAATTAACTTGAAAATTTTCAGTGAAATTTTCGCTGGATTCATACTGATATGCGGCCGCGCTCCTTACCGGGCAAAATCTAGCGTAGTGACCCGATTCTGAACAATAATTGCAAATTGGGATCCCGTCGGCAGTCCACCGACCACGATTTTCCGTAACATTTATGCTAAAAGTCTGTTCATTGTCGCCGTACCTACCGTTTGAATCCATGAAAGTTTGCGAACGTACGAGACCTGAATTTTCAGCTAAACTTTGATCAAGTTTATCACGAAGTTCAGTCAAGTTTTCGTTAACACAGTCTTGAAATTGCTCAAATTTCTTTGCCTGAGAGATAGCTTGCAAGTTCTGGAATTTTATGGTTTCAACAGCTTTACGCATTTCAATTAGTAAAGTTTCAATTTCTGACTTTGGTTGAGATTTTTCATAAATATCGAGCTCATAGGCGTCCACTGGTTTTGATGTAAGCGTATCAAACCCTTCCAAAACTTCAATCTGCCTTGCTCGTCTTACAGCGTGCCGAAAGTTTAATGGATTCTGCAAAATTAACTAAGTTTTAAACTTTGGATTCAACCCATTTATGAAACTGTTGAAGGATAAGTTCATAGCTGCATCAGAATCCATGGCAGGGTAAGCTTTTTGTACTAGCCTTTGAATTGCATAAGCAAAATCTTGAACACTTTCGGTAGGCCTTTGAATCCTGTTGTGAAGCTGCATGCTCGCAAACCTTTCGGACTCAGCAGGTTTTAGTTGCTCAGTTAAAGCTTTCTCTAAATTTTATATAGTATCTTTTTCAGAAGTTTCCAGACCTCTATAAACTTCGAGCGCACAATCACGCAAATATGCCGGTAGCACTTGTAACTGCTGTGGCTCATCCCAATTTTGCGCAAATTGCAACCAATTTGAAAATTATGAACCAGTCATCTATAGATTGTTCGTCTGATTTTCCAGAAAAAGGCCTCAAAGTATCATCAGGGCGACTGTTTCTGTCGGTCCTACTAGCACAAAATTTTGTTCGACAATTCTGGTGTTAAAGTTGCCTAGCGAATCAAAATCATTGAAATAGTTTTCGAATTTGTAGACTCCTGCAAATTAAGTGTGTTCGATAACAGAGCAATCTTTTGGCTGCATTCGGGCAGTTTATTTTTCATATTTTCTAACATTTCTGCTTGATTTTTAGTCATATTAGAGTTTCTTTCAAGTCTGTCATACCCAAGGGTTTTGAGCAATTGGTCAAAATTATCTTGAGAGTCAAAACCTCCCTTATTTCCGTCAGCCATACACTCCAAACGTGCTCTGTTACCAGACAAAGTTCAGTTTCAATTATAAAATTACGTGTGTGAAAGTTTCGGTAAAGTTTAAAAATTTTCCTAAAAATTTTAGGTCTTTTGCTAAAAATTTTGGTCGTGAGGTATTCCGAGGTTTTCACCAGGCACCCTACACGACAACTTTGTATACGTCCCTAGTTTTCACCGGGTTGCGTACTTATAACTTTTGGTCCTTAGTTTTCACCAGGTTTCCCAAAAGCCAATTTCCAGATGCGTTTTACCAACTTTTGGTCCTTAGTTTTCACCAGGTTTCCCAAAAGCCAGTTTTTGTTGTAGTACCGAAACTTTTCTTTTTGTTCATATTCGTAGTTCTTTTACAATTAATAAACTAATCACAGTTCAAACTAATCACAAGTTCAGTCTAATCACAAGTTCAAACTAATCACAGCTTTAAACTAGTCACAGAGAGCTATAAACACTTTACTGAGGCCTTGATTACCAATCGGAGTCAAGCAGTGCTGATTTCCACGGATTTCCACAGACACCACTGACTGGTCCTGTTCCAGCTGATTGATTCTCCGTTTTTGGTTTGATTCCACTGGACTGATCGGCGTCTGGGGATTCGGATCCCGGGGACGGCTGATTGATGGGCAAGATTCGCGGAGGGCTTCTTCCGACGATCGTTTGAGACGGACTGAGGATCACTGGCAGATCTAGATCTCTGAATCGACGTGGCCAGGAGTCCAACTGAGAGCAGCAGGCTGGTCAGAGCACAGGCGCCGGCGAAGGAACTCTGACGATGAGTGGCAGGGACAGAAAGAGCAGGATCGGAGCTGAGGAGCTGGCTGGTGGCTGGATCTGGATTGATTGGCTGGTTCTTCGACAAGTTTCAGGATCCCGGCTTGTAACCACGCTCTGCTACCAAATGTAGCAGGTCTGGAGGCGTGTTACAACTGAGCAGAGAGCAAAGTTCTGTTGGCTGGCAGTGGAAGCTTAGGGCTGGGTTTTCACCCGACACCCGCTACAGTTCTGTTTAAGTTGATTTGCTAGGCTGGGTTTGCACCCGACACCTAAGTTCTGATGCAGTGGATCGTCAAGCGCAGGTCCTTGAAACAGCACAAGATTCGTTTATTTCTAGACTACATATATAGCTGACATACAGCAGCGAGCATCGCAGACAAACCAAGATAGGACCTGCTTTCACAAACAGCAACAGCTTATATTCACTGCAATGGTCCCGCCCCTTTAGGGTTTACTGTAATTCTTAGAAGCACTTTTGCTCTGTTTTTGTGAGCTTCAAAGTTCTGTTGTTCCAAAAGCAAGGCACAAAGACGTCAGCAGCGAGCGGCTTCTTTTCAAGTCACTCCAACTTTTAATGTTTTTCTCCTAATTTTTGGCAGAACAGGAAATATAAAAACTTGTAAAAAATCTTGCATAACATTCGTCAATTTTTGGATTCTTGGAACTCGCTGAAAGCCAGCCTGAATTGCAAATTTCTAGCAAATAGAGAACGGGGCTGGCTTTCCACTTCTAGCCAATTAAATTAGACCCCAAAAGTCTTACGGTAGTTTCAAGGACCTCACTTACTCAATAATTTTCGCAGCAGAAGGCAGTGCAAAGAATCACAGCAACAACAGCACAGCAAACAACTGCTTTGAAGCTGCATTAGGCAGCATTACGTACTATCTAGATTTTACGTATTAAATTTCAATTAATTTTTAGCTATCACTATTAATTTTCCGTAATAATTTTAGATAAGTTAGGATGTAATTAGCTAAGTATAATTTGATTCCGCCAATGTACGTATATATAAATGCATTTTGTAATTGTCTCATTTTACCTTTGTGACAGAAGCAATTTCATTTTATATTCGCAATTACATGTTCAGAGATAGAATCCTTGGAAATAACTATTGGAAAACTACCAACAACATTACCAGCTATAAATACATAACGTTGCAATGTCATGTAATATACATTCAATTTTCTTTTGAGTACCTGGAGTACTTTCCAGGAACGATGCTGTAGCGATGAATAAACCCAACCAATGGGCAATACCATCAGGTTTTCGAATTCTTGGATCGCAAGGACTGTCCCTCAGTGAGTCCTTACCATTTCCATTAATACAGTTCCTCTTCACGCCGTCTTCAAAAATCTCAGGATGGCTAGAAATAGATTTGGATAATTATATTCATCTATTAGGCTATCCATGGAATAATCATAAAGAATACAAGTAAAGCCAAGTATTAATCAACAGAGCAGTTACTTTGCGCTTATGAAAGTGAAGTTTCCGTTGGCTGAGGATAGGATTTCTACAAGTCCTAATGAATAAACGGAGAGAATAATACCAAAACTACAGAACTATTAAAAATTAAAAAGTGATCGTACGAACAGTGCCTGTGGTGGCTACGTGACTGTGACAGTGGATGGGTAGAATGTTTCAAACACTGTGCTAAAGATCTACAAAATGTTCCCATCATAACCGGGTGATCATAGGTTAACGCGGGGGGGGTCTGGGGGGGGGTCCAAGCCCCCCCCAACCCGGACAAGGTACAAGCCCTATCGCCGTCGGGGACAAGGGGTAACGAAAAAATGGCCAAGGGGTAACCAAAAATAGCCGGAAAAAATTAGTTTTTACAGTAAAATTTCAAAAAATTTCCGGCTTCGCCGGAAGTTTTTAGCTCAAAAGTTTAATTTTTCGGGAAAATCGGGCAAAATTTTGAAATTTTTTCCAAAAATTGAAGATTTTTTGCAAATTTTGCTAATTTTAATAAAATTAGCGTTAATTTTTCGAAAACTTTTACAAATTTTTTCTTGAGGTACAAGCCCCCCCGAAAATTTTTGCTCAAGGTACAAGCCCCCTCAAAATTTTTTGGGGACAAGCCCCCCCCAGGACCCGACCCTTTGTTAATGTATGCGGGTGATCTGTAATATTAATAGGGTTCGAACAATTACGTTTTTTCACCTTTCTTCAAGTCTGACTCATTCAGTTCTTAGTGGTTTAATGTTCGGTGTCTGGCTAAAATTCAGGAAGAGAACTCATTCAAATTAGGTTTCAAAGTTCCAAATGTAGAAGCAGTAGTTTGGCGCCTGTCAATGCGCTGCGATGTACTGAAACTCAACTGGATTCGACGTTTGTTACTGTTTACTCTATGCACGACATCGTCTAACCAATAACATCTGCGGGATATTTCAGAAACAAATAACGTCAGGGTGTATTGCTACATTTTGGAAGATTTATTTGATATAATTCGATGAAACTTCAGAAACAAATTAAGACCGGATTCTTCTAAACACGTACGGGGTTACATTGATCAATTTCTATTGACTCTAAAAAATAAACATACTAGCCTATGTGTTAAAGATAGGAGAAGCTGAATACAATAACAACAGCGTACATGAATCACATACAATAACACAGGAAAATATATTCCACACCAGCGGAATAACAAGCAATAGTTTCGTGCAACATGGGCTTGCTCTGACTAATATTTACCGTAAATATATGCCTGCTGCGAGTAGAACATTATTACCAGAGAAAGAGTAATTCTTTTTGGTTTTTTATTCATTTATACTTAAGTCACCGAAACACTACTCTAGTTATGCAACACAACATAATCATTCCCATGTAATCGCAACTGAAGCTGCTCATTACATTATTTAGAACTCTTCCACTGGGGTCACGCAGATTTGAAACCATGATAGCAGTTAAAACCAACCAAAGTTATTTTGCAAAATTGACCTAGGCTTTTGCAGAATTCTTTTGATTGTTATCAAAATTATAAAATGTATGTAGACTATTATTAAAATTTCATCTAAGCAGGCGTAAATGTATACATTGAAACTATATACAAACTAGTGCTAAAACGTGAAAGCACAGTCCGTTAATTTTTAAAACTAAACGAATTGAAAGGACAAAACAAAGAAAGAAAGCAAAAAGAAAAGAATAAACGAAAAGCTAAAACTAAAGGTAAGTAAAAACTAATGCGCTGATGTGCAGCTCCCAAGCTACACTTTACCGCCCAAACATAGGCAACCGTATAGATTGCTGGCAGTTGACAACTGCAAAGGTACTTCAAATTTCATTGCTTTTAAATATTTGCTAACCTTATAACATAAATTAACTTCCGCGAAAGGTGTCCTGTTTTAGTGGCCTATGGAAACCTCATTTGCATAACATCTACGTATATACTTAGTTGCAAAATTAAAGCTATGTGTATTTCATATGAAGAAGTATACATAACATTCTAAGTGTGATAAATTGAATTCAAAGCCGATTATAGTAGACCTGCTGCGCGGAAACGCAGCAGGAAGAACAGTTACTTGACACACACATAGGGTTTGCTTACCACCAAGGGTTTGCGTTTGCTTCTTCCCTTGCCCTCTGATTTGAAATGACAGTTGATGCAGATTAACAGAGCACACTTTCGGAGAAAGGCAAGGTGAAAGTAAAAAGTTAGTGGTCAGTTTAGCTCAGTTATAATGCAGCTGGCCATGAAGATTGACTTGCATACAACATACAATTAACTTGCCGCCATTAAGGCACTGTTTTACATTCCATTGAAAAGGAGTAGGGGGACTAATGAAAGAACGAGTGAAACTAAGATGTGTTACTACAGCACCTCCAACCCGTAACCCATAACCTTTGGCGATCTAGGCCCACGCTCTACCGATTGAGCCATCCAGGCACAATCGAATCAAGCCTCAGTTTGAATTCATTCCCTAAGTCGACGACTGTTTTAAATTACAGCAAAGCCATCTACACCCTCCTGACAGTGGCAACTGGCGAGCAAGGAGATTCAGAGTTGCAGCCCCGTATAAGGCAAGCAGCCAAATCATACTAACTGGTTGCTCTAGTTGACATGCTTGGGGCTGAGGTCGGTGTAAAATTGTAGACGAAAATTCATAAAACGTACAAATTCATTTTTAGACATACAAATTCTCAATAAATGATCGTACCCTTTTGGGGCCTACTTGTTTATTTTTCATAACACTTGTTGTTATTTATGGTATCAGTGATTGCTTTTTCTACAAAAAAACTAAAAAAATTTTTGTTTTTACTACCAACCTCACTAAAATGGTTCTTAAAGAGTAGGCTAAGCATAAAAAATTTGAACAGGTGACCGACGAACGGTTCAAAAACAGGCATTTCCAAACTTGTTTTACCTTTTCACGTAAAATTCAACATTTTGCAATCTCGAATTGCTACTGTAAATTATAAATTTAGCAAGAAATTTTGCCAAATGTTAACATTTTGCACGAGCCCTTGCGAAATGTTAACACTTGACAGAATCTTTGCGAAATGTTAACATTGCGCAAAATTTAACATTTCGCACAACATGAATATTTGATTTTGCGGTAACACAACCTTATACTAATGTCCCAGCAGAAACCAGCACAAACAAAAGTGGAATGAATTTGGCTTATGGATGAGCAATATTTGACTTTGGCTTTGCACCAATCAGCAGTGTTGCTTAGAAATTCTTAATTTGAGAAATCCTGAATCCTGAAACATCCGGTTTTCCGTCAGCCACCGGCCGCCGGTTTACCCCCCCCCCTCCCCAAAAAATCCCTCCATGCATATGTCGGCTCCCATGACAGCAAAACAGTAAATCATTTACCATCGTAGACCAAAAGCGTCAATAGCTCCGTGAATTAGCCCTTTCGGTTTGTCAGAGTAGTGTCAGAGTAGTCAGGGTAATAATACGGATTATTACTACGTAGACTTTAATTTTGGATGCGAAAACGTATATTTCATAATGTAGTGCTATCTTCATTCATCCCATATTGATAAAGAAACTGCTACCATCACCTCTAAAAACAATATTGTGAACTTTAATGGCAGCTTTCACTAGAGTCAGTTACAGTTGGCAATTGTTTAAGAGATACGAAATGTTGGCTTTGTCACGATTATTGGCAGAAACGTTGAGGTTCACAGTTTATTAATTACTTGAAAGTTTCAAGTTGAAACTTCTACCACCCACCCGCGATTGTTTTGGCCTGTGCCTGAACTTTTGTCTTTTGAGTTTCGTGGCCCAAGTTGAATTAAGATCCTACAAATAAATTAAAGACTAGCGCGGAATATTCAATTATACTTATACATAGTACGACTAAAAATGTGTGTGCAAACTATGACCATTTATAGCAGATTAACCTTTGCAGTAGACCCCAGCAGTGCATATATTTTTTTAATTTTCAGGAACTCGAGACTTCGAAAATCTGGAAAAATCCGAAATTGTTCATTCACGGAAGTTTCGAATTTTTTATTTTTTCGCCAAATTTTTATAGCGAACAAAATTTTCGTCGAATAGAGCTGGCCCCGCAGCCGCAGCACATTTTTGCTCCTACAATCTTTTCAGGAGAATGCACCCAATTTCCGGAAATCCGGGTTTTCAAAATTTCCGGTTATTAAATGTTTTCTCCAATGCCCACAAGATGGGTATAATTAGAAAGCTCTTATTGAGCTGAACAACGTTTATAATAGAATGGACTGTTGAAATTGCACTCAATTCCCGGAAATGGCGAAAACTGGATTTTCCGGATTCTAACAATTTTTCCAATACCCCCACAATGTGGGTATCATTCGAAAGCTCTTGATGAGCTGAACAAACCTTGTAATGGAAACAATGTCCAAAAATTCACCAGATTCCCGGAATTCACGAATCCCGGGTTAGCATCTGTGTTTAAGAAGCAATGGCAGTGTTGTGAGGTCGAAATATTCCAAAGCCACGTGAACCAGTACAATTTGCTTACAAACATTAAACAAACAGTAACATTAACAAACATCAATTAATTAGTGGTTCAAGCTCTCTCTACAATCCGAGCGTTTTGCCATAACCATGCAAAGTGAAACTATGGGGCGTTTTCATGAAAGGGCAGAGTAGAGTAGAGTTAAAATTATACCTTTTTTAACTCGTTTTAACTCCACTCAAGCTTGACTTCCCCTCTTTGAACGCTTTCATGAAAAGGATAGAGCTAATTTCAAACTCTACTCTATGCTTTCCTGATAAATAACTTAGTAATGAACCTAATTGATAAAGGTAAAAACAGCTGCCTAAGGATTTAGTTGCACGTCGTGAGTATGGACACTACCAAACGGGGTAGTAATGTCCACACATCCACAATTGTTTAAACCAAAATTTCAAAAGGAGGAGAAATGTCCACACATCTGTATGGGACACAATTGTTTAAACCAAAATTTCTCTCACGGCTGGGTTAAGAATTCTAAACTACGGTAGATACGAAATACTCTCTGGCTTCTGTAATACATATAGTGGACAAAACTAAAGAATGAAAGAAAGTTGCACACCGCCAAATGTTAACGAATTTGCAGTCTCAGAAAAGCAAAAACAGTTGTGTATGATGTAATGACAGTTTGGTTTTGCGCTTACAGCATGTCAGACTTGGGAGCAGAAAGGCAGTGGTTGAGTTTCCTTGTCTTAACTGTAATTTATTTTCAAAGTGTAAGGGCTAAATTCTCGACTTCTACGTAACCCAAAGCCACCGGCTAGATACAAGTTTAACAGTATTGAAACTTGACAATCCATATGTGCACTAGGTGTCCGTTCAAAACGTCTAAAGTCAAAACGTCTAACGTTCATAACGTCTACCGACGAAACGTCTAACGACGAAACGTCTACTGACAAAACGTCTAACTTTTCTAAAATTGTGTCACACGTTCAAAACGTTCAAATCATTTTTTCAAGAAAGCGAATCAGGTTTAATGTTACTTTGAAGTAAATGTATTTTCAAACATTTTCAAACCGTACACTACGGGTCTTTTCGCGCAGCGAGTTAAATGAGTTAACTCGCGCTCAAGGAGGCCCTAAGTTAGTCTCGGCCCTCCGAATCCTAGCCAAATTGTAAGATATACGACTTCAGATCTGCCAATCCTTGGCAGATGATCCTGATCCTAGGTTCGACCCCCACATTGTTACACTTTTTTAATTTTTGTTTGTTGCCAACCTTTAACCATAACTGCTACTCTGGATAAGATATTAAGACTCCTCCTGGTTATATATATATATATATATATATATATATATCTTCATCTTTGCTGTTTCAATTCAGCACAGCAGTCTCCATTACAGATATAAACCACTTTCAACGCCCTTCCTTTGCCAGAATATGACTCCCCGGGGGAGTGAAGTGAATGGACCAACTGCTAGAGGTAACCTAGAAGACGATTAATCAACCAAGAGGAGCCCAAGAGTCAACTTTTCCAGAATAATGTTTGGATTTTTTGCAGAATGCCACTGGAAATTTCGGTAGATGTTTTTGTCTAGGCCATAGGCATTCTAACACTTAGTATGTGTTAACAGTTGCTGAAGGCATAAACATAGGTTGGTGCTTAGCTCAAGAGTTTTGTTTATTAAGACTGTGTTGACCCGCAAAGGGTTTGCAGATATTAAACTGATTTTGGGAAAGTTCACGTTATACTAAAGGTACCTAGCTTTGATCCCGCCTAAAGGCGGGAATCGGAACTATCACCGAATGAACTGCGTCGTCACTACACTGAAGCTAAAGCTTTATGCTCAGCATACAAGCCAGCTCTAGCTTACGTTTTTGCGCAGAGGGTGCGGTGGGTGAAAGTGTTTTATCAAGAGTTTTTACACTGTGCTGGTTCACACAAGTTATCCCTTCAATGAGAAATGTGAGAATTTAAATAGTTCGCGAAAACTTTAATTGATGGGGCCCCCCTGTAGTCTATTATTCGCTACAAAGTTCTTCTTTGACATCGTGCCCCCTTCGGTTGGGAACTGATTTTGGATTCATTTCTAAAATATGCACAATATGCAAATTAGCTAGCAAAATATATGTCAGTTTACGAGCTGAAATTGAAGAAGTGAAGCAGCTTTTTTGTTGCTGTATTACACACAATGCTCAGTTATTATTCTATATGCTATTATTATTATTATATGCTGGAGCAGGATTGTATAAAAAGAGAATTAGTATGTCCATTGCAGCATGAATCATTTCTCCATTCAGAAGCCTTATCTACAACGTAGGGCTAGCGTAGGGCTCAGTTTTTTGAGGGAATATGCAAATTTAAATTTCACTATTTACTATTTGCTATTTAAACAGCTGAATGGACAGCTTTACGCAGTCTTCGACTGTCTGCAATCAAAATGGCTGCATATTTTTGAGCACCAGTGTAGCTTGGGAGCTACTCCGAGGTGCACTAGGATTAGATAGCTACTTAAATAGTAATTTAGCCCGCTTGCATTTAGTAATCAGGCTTACACCTTACACTAACTCTGACGCACTGGATTTTGGTGGCAAAGTTTCCATTTTCGAGGAAATCAGTTTTTTCAAAATTACTTCCACATGTTAAGGACAAAATTGGCTTAGTTATACTCAATCGATACATCGTCTAAATGCACATTTTATGAATGCCTATTAGCCGGACTTTATTGCTTTCAGCTAGAGATTTGGTCGAAAAACCATTTTGGCAAAACTGCGATTATTTTGTTTCGAACATCGATTTCTCAAAAACTACTCGACGGATTCCGGAGATTTTCGGTAGAATCGAAATTCGCACTTCTGCGGAGGGACGTTTTTCTTGGTTTGGGCTAAAACATATTGAGTAGCAAGAAAACTCAGTGCGAAGTTGCGAAATTTCGTGTTACTGTGCATTTGGCCGATTTTCTCGACCGTTAGGACCTGCTGAGCCAAATCCAAAAAAACGTCCCTCGGGCCATATGTCCTTCATATCGTGGCACAAAAAGAACTTTTGGCCGATTCTTCAGTTTTGAGAAATCGATGTTCAAAAACGTGTGGTCTATATTCATTCTGTTAGATGTCAGCTTGTCGAAAATTTTCTGCTATTCTTTTGCTAATTTTGCCAGTTCTGTAAGCTCATGTGAATGTACAGATAATAAGCTTTAAAACGATGTATAAAGCTCTTTGCAACTCCCAAAATTGCGAGAATTATAACGTTTCAAAAAATAACCACAAAAGCACTGCACAAAAGGATACCACCACCTTAAACGGGGAAAATGCTCCATAATCCTCGCATACTCAATTATAATGGTCGCAATCATCAATTGATCTTTATAGATTTTTCCGCTAACACAGCAGGAATTTTAATTGCACATTAATTTTGAATATTTAGTTGGGTAGAGCATCTCAAAAGCTACAGAACGACATAAGACATCCCTCTAGTACGTTTTCCAGCTAGTTGTTTTCAATAAGACTGCTACATTAATCAACTAATCAATATATACCTAATTTATTCTTAATAACTTTTATGCAACGGGCCCCAGCATGTTGTTGTAAATAGAAAAATAAACAGTCTACTTTTTAAGCATCCTGCTTCCGGGAACAGAATTAACAACTAAAATTTTGTTTTCAAATTTCATTTTAAATTTTAAATATCAAGTCAGACTGAATCTTCGCTCCATTTTTGAGTATCCGCGAGTTGATTCAGACAAGGCAAATCACCGCCCTAACCTGGATAATTTTAAAAGTTTAAGTTGTTCTTCGCTCCATTTTTTAGTATCCGCGAGTTGATGCAGACAGGGCAAATCACCGACCTAACTTGGATAATTTTTAAAGTTTAGCAAACTTAAGGTGGTGATTCCTTTTGGGCACATATTGTTGTTTGGCGGCGTAAATCAAGATGAAATTTGAGGAAACTTTCCGAAATAAGTTCTTATAGCGTTCTAACACCCTCCGCGCAGTCCCGATTCAAAAATTCGAGATTTCCGGTCAGAGTGGTTTTTCCCAATTTCTGAACGTTTGACAGTTATGACCATATTCATTCGAAAGATCTCATTGTTCTTCACATTTTTGCTTTTTAAAGTAAGTTTCTAGCTTTTCTCTACCGTGAGATATAGCCGATTTTCCTGTTTTGGCGTCGAAAACTTGTCATTTGTGCAGAAATCAAATTATCCAACATTTCTTGAACTACGCAAGCCGTAAAATCAAACTAAGGGCGTCGATCTGAAGGTCTCACTAGGACAAATTATCCGACGCATGATCGTCTTCCAACTGCTATCCTGTAGGCTGCTACCATAAAAAATGTAGTTTTTGCAAAAACACGACCAATTTTTTTTCCAAAGATTGTGGAGCATTCACCATGCAAGCTGGAGGGCTGCTACTGAACAAATGTGTTCTGCACAAATATACCCAGGGACGATTTTTTAGTTGCCCCGATTGCTGCTTTCTAGCTAAAGTAATCGCTTGACAAATTTGGAAAAAGTAGGCAAAATACAGGTTACGCACACATTTCAGCTTATTTCTCTATAACGAAGAGCGATTTCACAATAAATAAAAAATCGTCCCCAGCTATTTGATGGAGGCATCGAATGATATAACCGATGTCTCGCGAAAAAATTTACTTGGGTCTGCAAACATTCTGGAAAATTATACTTCTTCTAAAATGTGTTAAAAATATTTTGGAAAAGCAACATTTGTTTCGTGGCACGCATTAAAAAGAGAAAATGTGAAGCTACATTTTGATATAAAAATGGCTTCTTAACTCCAAGTAATGAATGAGTAATAATGGTGCAAACTTTATGTGACCAAAGGGAATCACCACCTTAAGTTAATTTTAACTTATTTAACTCGTTTAAGCTGTCGCACGAATTAATCTTCCGTTATGAAGTGAGAAAAACTTTTCATCGTATCCTAAATCACGACATGCTTTTCGGCAGGTACCTAAGCTTGACTTAGGTAGCATTTATGCCATATTTTCATCAGGCTTAATCGTAAACCTTTTTCATAGAGAACTTCTTCGTCAAAAAACCCTTCAGTGCCATTTTAACAATTGTTCAGAAATCCTATTAAATTAGGTTTTAGCATAAAGTTGTTCCAAATGCTGGCTTCCTTTTGGGCTATTAAATCGTTCCTACTAGTCAGTACACACCCTCACTGAGTAGAAATGGCAAAATTGTGTTGCTAGATAGTGGCCTATATCAGTAAAGCTAAATTGCATAATTGAAGTTAATTTGCAAATTCATTCCTTTAATAATTAATTACTATATCAAGAATAGAAGTGTCTTCTGAGAGTTTTCTGCCGCAGATCCTCTTAAGCAGGGAGACAGAAGGCCCCCGTTCAATTTTGAACAACTTTTGAAAACTTTAAAAAAACTGCTTGAAATAATCAGTTGCTGTGGAACTGTAAAACCTGACAATACATTTATTGGAGGCTAGATCCTTAAAAATGTCGCATTTTTTGTATGTAAGACAGTGCGCTATAAACTTTCGCCGCGAGTTGAGGAATAGTCAGCACAAGTTCATCCTAAGCCTCACACTTAAGATTACCTTTACAGGTCGTGGGTTCGAGTGCCAGCGGAGATTCGAATTTTTAGGACCTTCTGAGGAACATGACTTTCTGTTTTTATTCGGATCAAATTCCCCAAATTCTCTGATACTAACCCTAATTCAGAGCACCAAAGTTCCCGAAGTTCGTTTTTCCTTCGGTTCCAAAGTGTTTAAAGGTGCCGCTTTAGATTTCTAATTTTGCTAAAATCATATGGCATGTTGTAATTAATGATGTTGTTAAGCACCAATTGACATCGTTTTAACAAGGTTGCAGACTAGTGGAAAAACGTTCTGTTGCCTAATTGGCTTAATCCTTCATTTTGGAACACAACTGAGGAGTTCTCATAAATATCGAGCAAACGTATAGGCTCTCTTTCGCCAGTTGCTGCAGCAATATTTTATATTTGAACACTTACGAGC
Organism: Trissonchulus latispiculum; assembly: GCA_030248195.1. Classification (NCBI taxonomy): domain Eukaryota; kingdom Metazoa; phylum Nematoda; class Enoplea; order Enoplida; family Ironidae; genus Trissonchulus; species Trissonchulus latispiculum. Next base: position 19,148 of record JASAND010004527.1, read on the forward strand.
CTTCAGAGTAGTCCCAAAAACGGTTGTAGAAGTTTCCTGCAAACATTTTGACCATTTCAACTGATAGCGCGTCTGCTACAAGGGAAATAGTTTTTTCTCCAAAAGTGAAAAAACAGAAATTTCTAATTTGTTTAGACTCGGTTCGAACTAGTTGGCGGCAAACCCTGCTTCCATCATTCCGCCTTCGTCAGTCAATATTTCGAATTTGTCGGTGAGGTGAGCTATCCAGAACGATTGGTCAACTTTTCAAGAGTTTAAGGGGAGTCGCTTTGGGTCAAAATCGATAGTCACGAGTTTCGCTCATTTTCGCACATAATATAGGTACACTCGCTCTCAAAAGCAAGACAAAATATTAGAGTTTGAAATCAAAATGTGCCAGAGATATTCAGGTATAAAGATGGAAAAAAAGTTTTAAAGTTGCTATTTGCCCTCCAAGGTCATGTGGAAACAGAACTGCAGCGAAATTGGGATCGCCCAGTATATATGGCATAACACCTATAACTTGTGCTATAACTTGCAAGTACTACATTTCAGACACATAGTTCTGCTAGGAAAATTGTTCTGCTCATCATTTGCTGTCGAATGATATCCAATTTGACTATATTTTGGAAATTTCAAAAATTGACAGGTTTGTCCTATAAAAGATCAAAGGAGCTGACAGGTCAGAAAAGTTCGACCTTGCAGCATTTGCTGACTCCACAATATTAGGCAAGTATGGAGAGCCTTGTGTCAGCGATGGAAGCGATGGAAGTCAAGAGCTTCGACCCGGTCATCTTAATTTCTAACAAATTTTTGAAATTTTTAGTTTAAAACTAAGACTTTAGGTCTAATTTGTATATTATGCTGATAAATAATTTGCATTGTTCTTGAAATTTAACTTGCGTATCAGAACTTTCGCAGCTTGAGGTTCCTTTAAGATGGTCTCCAGCAGAATATTGTCTATTCCATGACTATTGCATTGCATAGATCTGTTCAAAACTAGCTGATTTGCAAATTATAACTGATCAAACTATGCAGTTCAGATAAAAGCCAGGTTTAAAATTTCTCTAACTTTCTTTTAGATTTTTCTGATTTTTAGTACTCACAGCGGTCAGTGCAAAATTTTGTATCTTATTAAAGCGCGACTATTACTAACCACTAACTTGCAAACTTGTTGGTTTTGACGGCTCATTTTTGTTTTGTTTTGTTTTGTCGTGAAAGTTTTGTGGCCTCCGGGGATCGAACCATCGACCGTAAAATCGAAGTGCTAACCAGCGCAGTAGACCACGTGTTCATCCCAACTTTTTTATGGTTCAAAAATCACCGTTTTTCCAATATTTTGTCTTTGAAAAATCGCCAAAAATGGGGGACTCAATAGAAGTGTATACCAGAAGGGTTATTTGCACTCTATAGTATGTCCTAAACTGCCGTGCAAAGTTGTAGCTGTGTATCTTTCATTTAGTGAAAACATTTTTGCCACAAACCTTTTAACCTTTTTCGTTTTCTTATGTTTAACGAGCCAAGGTCACATTTGAAGGGCACCACAGAATGATATAAACTATTACACAGAATGCTCTTGTCTTGTTTGGAGGATCCATGGGAACTACAAAATACGTGAAAATGAGCTAAATTGACCAAGAATAGGTATACCCAAAAATATGGCTGAATACACGATCGACGTATCTTCAACTGCTCAGATGGCAATCTTTCGACGGTTGCTGTTAAGCTTAGAAAATGTTACTTTATTTCCTTGAAAGAAGATTTTCTAAATTATCAAAACCCTGTATTTCCTTGCGCCTGGCTGCTTCCGTTAACTGTCAGAATTTGTAATAATTTGTTACAAATCAGCTGAACAATTTAACAGATTGTTGGATTATAAATGAGAAATTTGTGCTCTCAATGTAAAAGCTAAACTCACTAAAATGTAAAATTAAAAACGTAGGTAGCCGTAATTAAAAAATTAGGCTGTAGTTTGGGAAAAATCTCATCAAATTTGCTTCCGTAATTTGAAATTTGATCGTTTTTTCCAGATTTAAAACTGGATGCTGACTGCAGAGACTTGATATTAACCTTCCCTAAATAAGTCTCACGACGGTAATTTGCTTGGCGTTATTTTTCTATCCCTATTCCCTGTAATTTTGTCCAATACGAATGCGGGGACTACAATGATTGCTCTGAATTTCTGTCTACATAATGAGGAAAAATCTTGATCCAACCAGACCGGTAAGTTTAATTTCTTTTTTTTCTGTAAAGCTTCCGACCAGGCTGGGAACGGAACGTGACTTGAATCTAAATTCTAGTACATAGAAAGTGTTTTGACCGAAAAAATGGCTGTTTGATGTGAGCTGCTATGGCTTCCATTTCAGCCTGTCCTATTTTAGTAGTCATTAACGGTGACTTACGGTGTGGTGATTCCTGTTTAGGGGACAATTTTGTTTGCAGACGGCTCAAATCAAGTTGAAATTTGATGAAACTGTAGAAACTACTCTGAAAGCAATTGAAAATTGAATGGGTTGCTCGCTGTATCAACACCTCTTTAGCGGGTCATTTTGTTGTGATGCACTGCACATTATTGTCTAACAGATCAAGCACAGCCAGAATTTTATGTCCTTCAGGTATACCAAACCTGCACTTTAGTAATATTATCAACATTGTTTTCACCCGTTCGATAGTAGCAACCAAGGAATTTTCGACGATTTTTCAAAAAAAGAAACTTATTCAGTAAGCAGCAGCAGCAGCAGCAGCAGCTTCTTTATCTTTTCATGCTGGTTTAATAATATATCAAATGCAATTGCAACATTTAAAATGTCGCCATTTTGTCTCCTCCACAACTCTGCCAGTTTCAGCTGTGTTTGACACTACAATCTCTCAGGGGAGATAAATCAAGTATTGCTCGAGTCCAAACTTAGCCTAAAGTTGGTCCTGTTAACACACCTCCCTGAAAGTAACACAGAGACCAATTTGTCATTGTTAACTACTGCTACGCAAAACTTCTAAAGACGTATATATACCTACTTTTGGTGAATGTGGAATTTTCTCCTTACTTTACGAAATTTCTACTATACCCTAGCACAAATTCTCGGTTTCAATATGGTAAGGTATATATTATATACGATAAAATACGTAGAGTCGTTCAGATATGGTTTGTCAAGTTTTCACTAACTAGTAGACTAGATATACTAACTTAGAATTCACAGGGACACCTGTAGACCACGTTGAAGTATCGGTTCAAAAAACTGTTAAGTATATACAACACAAAAACGAAATTGTAGATAGTTAATCAACGAATTATAACTCGAGAACTACTTGGTCTTCCAATCAAATCAAAGCAAATCAAACCAATGATTAACTTAAATGGATAAAACTGATTAGAAACGTATTCATGACATCGTGGATTAAAACATCTAAGCTAGCCAGTTTAAGTCGCAGAGCAAACAGTAATCCGTTTAATCCGTGAACGTATTCATAAAATGATTAAAGTTTAATTTAATCCGTTTATATAATCCCATATGAAAAGGCTCCAAGACCGGAGTAGTCACGGCCACCGGGTACCATTAAAGATACCCTGGGAGAAAGAAAGGAAGTTCAGCTTTGATGGATTGACAACGGGTATCGAACCCTCGGCCCTTCTGATCCCAGGACAGACGTGCTAACCACTACACCACAATACCATCAGCTGAACTTTCATATTAGGCCTTATCAATCCTTCCTATGCCTGCTTCCCTTATATAACTATTGAAATTTATTAAATTATTCCGTTTTAATAGACATGTTGGCTACACTGATTAAAATTGTCAGGTTTTTGTCACTAGATTCAGCTCATGGCTATACCAATCCTGTAGTTCTCCAGTGTTTTGCATCAGAATAATTTGGCAGAAACAAAGCCATATCTGGCTTTGGAAAGCAAGAATTTGGGTACGTTAGATCTAAGCTAAGTCTTACTTATCTAAGCGATCTTACCTAAGTTAGACGTTTCACTGGACAATGAGCTGTGTATCTTAACGAAGCGTCTACTTTTCAAAAATCAGTTTCCAAAAAAACAACAAATCCAATTTGTTAGTTGTAACTTTTTTCTCTATCAAAGTGATGTTTCAAAGGTGACGGCTTCGTTAGATTCCACCAACCTTGCCTTCTTGGCCAACTTTCTGCTCAAATGTCTAGAGACGCTGGCAACCCTATTTTCTTATCATAAAAAGGAGTTCCAAACTTTTCAAATCTGATGTCGAGTGTAAGTTTTTAAGATTATAGGCAGCAAATTGACTCCAGATTTGCTTTACGTCAAAAGAGTGGTCGCTGTCAATCAGAGCTGTGTAAGCAATAGCAAGAGTGCATAATCAAAAACAAGCAGTACGTGTGCGAATTTCGTGTCCGTTTCGAGCTTTAGGACACAAGGATAGCGAGAGAATTTATTTGATTTACTATTGCCCAATTTGCGCTATCATGCAGAGGATGTGTCACGCTGATAATACATAGAGTATATGACGCCTGTCGCAATTATGTAGTCTTGATAGGGAAGACCACGATATCGATAACGATAGTCGCATACCAAAGATATAGGTTCGATAAATTGGAAGTCATGAATGAGGTGGAATGAAAGCTGTAGATCCCAAGAACAAAAGGTGAAAAAGGAAAACCTTAATCTTAACTAATAATACAAAGTCAATTTTAATCTGTTACTTTAAAAATTTCTTAAATTGCTAAAAATCGCTCAAATTTTAGATTTTGATAGCTATTTCATGGCAAAACGTATATGCAAACATTTTCATTCCCTACAGTAGGTCTCGTAGAGTACAAAGTTTCGAGGGTTACTATAAGTTCTTGTTTGACAAACGCCCTGTGTGTGTGTGGTGCATGGGGTCACTATTTCAATATCACTACCACTTTACAAGACAATTGATGACAGGTTAGTCAAGACTATGGCAAGAGTGAGACAGAAGATAGGCTCTCTGTTATCAGCAGAGCGCAATTGGCCAGTGATTCCAAACAAGCTAATCAAGCTAGGCCTGCGTTCTCAAGCGCTCAGATCAAACAAACGTAGCCGTTGTGTTTTCGAGCTTTCACACATAAACATACATACGAGGTACATGGCACTCATTTGCGGATCATATGGCACCCATTTCGGGCGTATGCGTTAGCACAGCGCCGATGATAAGAAGGTTTCTGCCAGCTGTCACCCATTTACTGGTGATGATTCAAAATGTTCAACCGTCACTTGATCAAAGTCTGGGAATCAGATTAATTTTTGAACCCTACTTCCTAGACAGTCAGTTTTTTTCTAAGTCAGGAGAGTAGACAAACGAGCTTTCCAATCCAGGAATCTAAGACAAGCTATTTGCCTGTATGGAGCTTACCTTAGTCTCAATCCAAAATAGCTTAGCTTACAGTCAGGAAATCCGAACGTTTAAGCTGGCTCTCTGCATTCTGAGGATAAATATTTCAACATCCCGAACTGTTCTCATGGGAGACAAAAAGATCTCCTCATAGTTATGCAAATCTGAGATACCTTTTCTGGTGGTTATATCTTATCTAGTCTGTTTGTCTCAAGTTAACAATTATTGGTCACCCTGCTAAGCCAGTCTGTACTGAGGCGGCTCCATCACTGGGGTGCCTTTTCATGAGAGGGCTAAACGGAGTAATTTAAAGTTATTTAACTTTTTTCTTAGAAAGGTTTCAGAAAAGAGACAAGCTTTTTCTGTGAACACGCAAAATTAGCATTATCTTTACTTCATAAGTTCCTGTAAAGGTCTTGGGGGAACTGGATAATTTCACAAGTATTTGTTGATGTTGTTGTTGCTGCTGCTGCTGCTGCTACAAATAATTTCAACTACCTTTATTGGTGATTTCATAGTTCTTGCCGCAAGCAGACGCGCGTCGGCGCACGTAAGGCGTCTGCACGGATCGTGTATCCACAACAGTGGATTTCAAACTGCTTAAACGGCATGTTACACTCGGAGGCGTCCACGCGTGTCATAAGGAGAGTTTCATAAGCTTTGACGTAATCAGCTAGATCAACTTTTAGCTCGGAGGCTAATTTGTTCAGGCCAATGTTGAGCGGCAAAACAGTAGCGGAATAAGTATAACTCATGATCTATGGAGCAAGCCCTGCACAATTACTCCAATGCTACAGTTTTCAACCAAACTGGTGAGAGAATTCCAAAAAATACGTGAAATTATGAAATTTTGAAATATGGAAACTTAGGTAGATAAATATAATAAAAATACATCCAGAGCGGGATCGAACACCCCACCACTGGTCTGCAAATCCGATACCCTAACCACTATGCTACAGTAATGTCCCTTTTCAGTGTCACTAATTTCTACCTTTTGAATGCCACATGGCCCGAACTGATGATTTCACTGAAGCAATGAAAGTCTGAGAATGTTTGTTCAGAAGAGGGTTTAAATAGATACTTTCTAGCAGACAATAGCGGTTCGGTTGTACGACAAGTGCTTGACTTAACGCGTTTCTTTGACGCGGTGAAAACAGCCTTCTAAAATTCAAAGTTAAGTACAACATTCGGACAAACGTGGGAACTACTTCAGACGAGTGATTGAAAATTTTTTCCTTCAAATGTCGCAGGTCAATTTGGTGGGCAAAGGTAAGCATTAACTTTTCGGGCTTGAGGTTAAAGCTTGGGTACTGGACTCTTGAAATTTCAAAATTTTAATCCTTTCCTTTAGCTTCTTAAATGTACTCTTTCTTACAGAACTTAAATTAAATGTAGGTACTCTGTATTCCTAAAATAATAACAAATAGTATAAAGGTTTGACACACTTGAATCTAACATTTGAGCCCAAATTGGACTGTGAGCAAATTCTGTTCGGATATGCTTCTGAATCTCTGATTGATGTATACCGAAATTGGCCAACTCTTATAAATATTTTCTTATGTCGATAACTTTAGGTGAATTTGCATTGTTAGATGTACAAAATTTGAGCTCCGCCTTTTTTCTTGTTTCAAGCATTGCAAACAAGTAAATTGTATACAACAAGCGTCGCACACTATTTGCAAGACAAGATAACGATGACTTCACCTCAATTGGGGACCACTTAGAGTAGGCAAGCTCTTTGTTATCAGAGCAAAAACTCTAGGCTAAAGCCTGAACCTCCCCCTTCACCCAAATTAGACCCATCACTTCAAAGAAGTTCGAGCGCTATGCTTGTGTTCTAGAGCTTGAAGCAGACATAAAATTCGTTAACACAAAGCTTGTGTTTTTGAGTTAAAAATAGATCGAGTGAGCGTCCCCCTCCCCCGTTTCGGCCAGATACTGATTTGCGGGGTGGTGGTCACTAGGATCTGGATTTGCGGGAGGGTCAGCCAATAGCGAGCAGAGCATAGTTTTTGCTCTGATAATAGACAGCTTCCCTAGTGGCATACTCTTATCATAATCTACTCTTGGTATACTAGCTACCAGCAACAATAATCGTACAGCGGAACTTCAGTCTGACATTAATTTAGGCTAACAGGGTTATTGTGCTTTCGAGTTTGAACACGTACAAGCGGGTAAGCAGTGAGTGAGCTCAGTTGTACAACACCGCATATACTCACGTTCAATGTTACTCTTAGTTTTCTGATTACCAATCAAAATGTTTAGAATCAAACTCACTTCTTTTTTATCCATACATTTTGTTCATTTCTGATTTTACAAACATTTTTGAGCTGAGCTCATCTGAGCCAAGGGCTGGTATTTGAGTTGAAGTCCGTCACTTCTCATGAACACTCACACTAAGCTTTTACTGAATTTGTAACCGAAACCAGAGGCTTAAAGTCCGGAACTTGGCTTTAACAATGTCAACAAAATTTGCCTAGATAAGAGAGAGCTTCTCCATCAAAAGCATAATTTTGGTGATATTTGGACAGCTTTTAGCACCATGCAGTAATTGCCCAGCATTTACGCGTTCGCCAGGTGTTAACTTGATTAATTCACTACCCATTTCAATTTTAATAAATTAAATATCGTATTTTGAATTTCTCCTAAATCCTCGAATAATGTCTCTGAAAAAGGCCATACAATTGAATCCGTTGCGCGGTAGGTTTTTAGTGATGTTACTTTTTGGCTGTTTGTGTATTTTTGTCTGATTTTGCTTTTGTTGCATGGTTGCATTAATTATCTTTTCTTCATTAGGTTCCATCAAACTTTTGAAGAAACCTAAGCTAAATTTGCGAAATAAGCGCTGTGACTGATTATGCTTTTCTTCACAAAATTCCTAAATAATGAATTGCTGTGGTTCTGAGGAAAAATTAGACTAGAATTAAGTTCTAATTAACAAATCTAATTTATATCAAATTAAATATTAATTAAGTAAGTAAGTAATTAAGTAATTAATTAAGTAATTAAGTAAGTATTCAGTAAGCAAGTATTAAGCATTAAGCATTAAGTATTAAGTATTCATTAAGTATTTCTGTATGTAATTGAATATTCCCGTATCTGTACTGATTCCCATTTTATATATATTTTTGTATGTATTCCCATATATGTACAATATAATATATATAATATAATATAATATAATATAATATAATTTAATATAGTATAATATAATATAATATAAATTAATATAATATAATATAATATAATATAAATTAATATAATATAATATAATAAATATAATATACTACAACTTGATATCTCGAGATTTGTATGTTGAACTGGTATTCAGATTATATACGTCGTAAGTACATGCTCGGGAAACTTTACCTACTGTTTTACTAACATCTTTTTGCGGTTGAACGTTTAGAGCCTGTTTTGACGAAAATTATGAAAAAAACTGCCTGCAAGGACTTATTTTGCTCCAAAATTGAGTTACCTTTCTAATGATTCTATTCTAGACTAAATTGTCAACTTCTGGCTTCAATTGGTTGAAAGAAATATTAGTACCAGTTTTTCGTTTCTAGACTGGTTGGTTAGTTTTCATACTTAGAACTTAAAGACCTAAGTCAAGTACACCTTTAGCTGTAACCTGAAGTCACAGTCTATAGCTTGGAATTAAAGGAGGGAAAGTCAAGTTTGGTGCTAAAGGTGATTCTTCAGTATAGGCGCACTTGTTTCTAAAACGGGCAAAACTTAACCGATTGAGCTCAAATTTGGCATGGATATATTTGAACACATTTATGATCGATCTGCGACGAAAATTTAAATAAAAAACTTTTTCATGGCGGGAAATGAAGGGAAACTAAAATGTTTGACTCCGATTTTGCTGAAAAATTGTATATGTTAGTTTTCACGATCGCTAATTACGAATCTGTAAACCATCTTTCGATCGAGCTTTTCATTGGCTAAGAGTAAGCTTAAGCTTACTTAAGTATTTAGCATATACTGAGCTAACAAAAGGCTGGATCGAAAACAGTATACAACTTTTATTATATACAACTTTTCAGCCAAATCGGAGAAAAACTTTTTGGTTCTCTTTGGTTCTCCTTTGAAAAAAATTAATTAATTAAATTAAAAAATTAATTTTTTGCCACGGATAGATCAGAAAAGTGTTCAAATGCGCCCATACCAAATTTGAGCTCAATCGGTTAAGCTTTAGGAATTTTAGGAACAGTGCAAGCAATTGTTCCTAAAAGCAATTGTGCGCAAAAGGAGGAATCACCGGAGTTAAAAGAGTAAATGTTAATTTTACTCTACTCTACTCCACTCTTTCCTGAAAAAGGTTCTTCTTGTCTGAGCGAGCTGATGCGAAGCGAAAGGCTGGTGGTTCAAATTTAACTGGGTGTTTTATACTGACCACTCGTCTTTCCTTCGGGCCTTCGATGGATGTATGAGCTATCTCATTTTAGTATAAAAATTTGAAAATTTGAAAATTTTCTCTATTTTCTAAATTTTTAAAAAGCTCTGGAGGTGTTAAGTTAAGTGAAGTCAGCATTGAATTCGTTGAAACATGAATACATAGACTTCATTCGCTGCTCAACAAAAGAATCTCTGTGTCTCAATTATTTCAAATCGTTTCGAGTTTTTATATTCTAAATTTAGTTTTGATTTACTTAAATTTTAATCCTTCGACTGAATTAGTGTGGGGGGGGGAGTTTTTATATTCTAAATTTAGTTTTGATTTACTTAAATTTTAATCCTTCGACTGAATTAGGATTTGGATACTGGCTCAAGCTATGCACCGAAAAAAACGATTGTTGCCTGTAAGAAAATTGAATAACTTTTCAATATCAGAATTTAATTTCCGCCTGTCTCCGCTTTGACTTTGAAATCATTTCAGTTTCTAGTATGCCAACGGCCAACGCACAGCACAAATGTGTTTTAAACGTTAATGACGCAAAATTTATTGACAATAAAATCTTTCAGTTCCTAACATATGGTGCTAAAGCGGAGGAATTTAATTAAGTTTGTCAGAAATTTGGTCAAAAATCGAACTTTTATGACACCACCTGTCCCCTTGCAGAAACTGGGGTGAGAAACTGTTGGCTATGAAACATCTCTTGGTCCTTCACTACTTCGTGAGGCATCATTTAAGTTTAGCTCAGCGTCTGGCCTTTAGCTGAAACTCAAACCGTCATTTATGATGGGGGTTAGCTCCATTTCAAACGGCTCGAAAGACCCTCACACTTTAATCATTGGACTCATTTCTGGCTTCTCATCTTTCAGCTGAAAAGTTGACTGGATTGAAGCCGGCCTTACACCTTTCACTGATGTTTATCAGCAATATTGCTGAGCTGAATCGAGAGTACATAATAGATAAGAGTGTGACAAGTGCGCAGTTTCAGGAGCAATCGTGTAGTCTGAGCTATGGCGGAGTTACGAATTCTGTTACAAACCTATAATGGGGTAGAGGATACGTTCTTTCTTGTTGCGATCACTATGATTTTAGGGCAACGTTTTGGCATCTTTGGAACTGAATGTGACCGTAAGATCAAGTCAGAATAGCCTTTAGGATAGGATAGGATAGCCTTTAGAATAGGATAGCCTTTAGAAATTGGCAAAATGTCTGAATTTGTGTAAAACGGAAAATGAACAGACTTTAATTTCAAAGAGACTAGTTTTATGGCTTTGACCAATTTCGATTAGATTTAAATTGTACGACTAAATCGGGAACATTAAGTCATCGACTATGTTTGTTTCCATTACACAGACTAAGTTAAATTTTAATCAGCTTAGTTCATCTTAATTGCCACTGCTATCATTGATATAAAGGTTGTGAGTTCCATCCACAATTAAGAGCATAATTTTCATTGATCC
>JASAND010004528.1:0-14463 GCA_030248195.1 Trissonchulus latispiculum
GAAAAATTTTTAGAAAATTGTTGTTTTTACTTAAAAATCAATAAAATTTAACTGGGTTTTCATCGAAAAATTTAAGGCCAAATGGCCTCAAGCATTGAAATTCTTTAGGCCATCGACTCACCGCCAAATTTGGGCCATGGCCTAAGCTATGGCCTAAAAAACCTTAAAATAAAAGTCCCGTTACGCTCGAATACATATATACGTATATACGTAGCAGTAGAGATTGTTTATGCACTATAAACTAAATGTAGCTTGGATGGATATGCATAATGATTTACGTTTATAAACCGCGAATATGGGTTGTTCGGCGAAGCTGTGCCCATATTAATTCGCTCACAACCTAGTCCTCTTCTATTTTTGAACCTAGCCCCCATATTAAGCATTTTAAAGACTAGTCCTCTTTTGATTTTACAACCTCACCATCACCCATATTACTTTTTTATGCTCCAGAGGAGCATTTTTATTTCTTGTGTAATGCTTCAAAGCTAGCTATAGACAGAGTTTAGCTGCAATACATTTTTGTCTTAAGAAATCCCAGGTGTTTCTGCTTGGACTTGGATTGTGAGTTCGATAAGGCTAAAATTTTAGATATATTAACTGTTTAGCGATAAGTAACGTCTTGCTTTGTTGGTAACATTAGCAGTAAGTTTCGGATTGCTGCTAACATTTTCTTTTTTTAGGGTCTGTGGGTGCTACCAACATGAATGAGCACAGTTCTCGATCTCACGCAATATTCACTGTAACCGTGGAACGATCTGACAGTGATGGCAAATCTGGGTCTCAGCATGTTCGTGTGGGAAAGCTTCATCTGGTGGATTTAGCTGTACGTAATATATATAGCTAGAGTTGAGCTGATTTCCAAACTGTTTTTCATGTTTAAATTATTCTATCTATTCTGTTTCTGAAATTTGCTGAGTACTTGTTTTAACTTCCTTAATATAACTTGTTGATACTGTTTCCTGGTTTGCATTCAGTAGCGTAGGTACGAAAAATTTTCAGGGGGGGCGGTGTTGACCGAAGGCTGGGGGGGGGGGTAAATTTCATTTTTTGCGCAATAATTGTATGCACGCTACATATGCTGTAACTTTCCCTGTTAATATGTTTTCTAGTTCAGTACATATATATATATATACATAGCTTAATGCTGTTGTAACCGAAAGCGGCACGCAAAAACCCAAAGCGGGGGGTCTGGGGGGCGGAGCCCCCCAGAAGTTGAGAAAATTTTTAAATTTTGCCGTTAAAACGCTGCTGAAACATTGAATTCTTTGCATTGTATATTATCAGTTCCCAAACTAAATTTTGTAGTTTAATTTGCTACCTATTTAAATTTTTGACTTCCACAATCCCGTACGAAAACTAAGACTAAGATGCTCCCATTTGGAACAGGGTATTCTAAGCATATCCATTATCCGTCGTTGAAGGCAGATCATGTTTGGAATAATGCAGTTAATAACAGAACTACAAAGCAGGTAAACTAAGGTAAAGTAAAGCAAACTAGCAGAGGTCTAATTATAATAGGTACACAAGTCCCAAACGGGGGTCTGGGGGCGGACCCCCCAACAAGTTGAGAAAATTTTTAAAGTTCGCCATTAAACGCTATTGAAACATTTAATTCTTTACAATGATTTATCAATTGTCTAACAACATTTCGCACCTTTATATATTTGCTATTTTCTACGTTTACTGTCTTGTCCGAAAACTCAAACTATTAGGATGCTCCCATTAAGAACTGCGTATCCTGATTATATCAACCAATTATGCCGAAGCTGAGATGTTGGGAATAACGCAGATATTTAACAGCAAAACTGCAAAGCAAGTAGTTATATATACAAACATTCGTTAGCATGCTTAATGAAAAATAATAATTTTGATAATGTAAATAGCCAAAATTCGCGCCGAAGGCGCAAAAATTTTTTAATGGTGTAGAAAATGCATCAATGTTGAGCTCTTTTGAAGCATTAATGTACAATTTGTGCATGTTTCTAATCACATTAAACGCCCGCGCTCCACGCGGGCGTAAAATTTTTCATTTGCCCAAATTTTCAGGGGGGCAAAGCCATTATTTCGGGGAGGGCGGCCGCCCGCCCCGCCCGCCCCGTATCTACGCTAGTGTTTGCATTAATTCTACTTTGTTAGTTTAATTATACTTGCCGTTTTTAGGGCTCTGAACGTCAATCCAAAACAGGTGCCACTGGTCAGCGTCTAAAGGAGGCCACCAAAATTAATCTGTCACTATCTACTCTTGGTAATGTAATCTCAGCCCTAATTGATGCAAAAGCTAAGCACATTCCCTATCGTAATTCCAAGCTGACTAGATTACTGCAGGATTCTTTGGGTGGCAATTCAAAGACCGTGATGGTGCGTTGATGTTATTTTTGATTTTTAATATTGTTTCACCAAAAGTAGGCGTAAGAGACACCTGGCGCCAGCTGTCACACTCTTGTCCATAGTGAGAACCTCAGTCTCCTTGCAAAGCACGCGACTTCGCAAGGTTAACCACAAATGGAAGCCTGGAATAAGGCAGACGAGTTTAGCAAGCTCGGAAAAATAAAGTCAGGAGGTACTCAGCACCATAACCATAACAGCACCAATGGTACAGTACTGTTTGTTTTACATACATGAAGACATTAGTAAACTGACTGCATTACAGAATAAACGATATCTTCTATGAAATTTAAAATTTTTTACTTTCTGATTTCAGATAGCCAACATTGGACCCGCCGATTATAATGTGGACGAAACGATCAGCACACTTCGCTACGCCAATCGTGCCAAAAATATTCAGAATCGGGCCAAAATCAATGAAGATCCCAAAGATGCCCTGCTGCGAAAATTCCAACAGGAAATCGAAGAATTACGACGAAAACTTGCCGAAGGTTCTCTCAGTGCATTCAGTTTTGTGTCGATTTTAATTTGTTTGTGCACGAAGATCATGGGAATAAGTCTAACGTTGGCGAAGTCTCTGAATTGATGAATGCATCAGTTTTGAAATTCTTATTTTTCCTTTTTAATTTTGTATTTGTTATTTGTATTCTTTTGTATTTCAGGCAGCGGAACTGAAGGTGAGGGAGAAGACGCGGATGTGGGAGATGATGAACATGGTGATAGAAAGACTAAAACAAAGAAAGGTGAGCTTTGCCTTCCTTGGGGAATCCTGGGCCGTGTTGCAAAAGATTCTCCTAAGCCTAGGAGCACTCCTAAGTTCAGCTTAGGTGCTCACTTAGGAGAATCCGGTTTCAAAAGATTCTCCTAAGGCAGGAGTGCTACCGACCACTCCTAACTTTTCTCCTAAGTTGGCTAAGTTTAGGAACAGTCCGTCTAAACTTAGGAGGAGTCTTTTGAAACGGGTATTATGTGCTCTCCTAACTTCCTCCTAGACAGCTCCCAGACATCCTCCTAAGTACCCTCCTAGGAGGGCACTTAGGAGAATCTTTTGCAACGCGGCCCTGTTTTCTAACTGTTAAGGTGAGAGCTAAAACTATGGTAACCGCCTAGTGGTGCTCTTACTGCTTCTAAAGGTATCAACAACCTGGATAGCTTCAAGCTGTTAAAAGTGGTGTTACCTTTGTTTCCTTTTTGCCGTACTCTTGCAAACATGTGCTTAGGCATAACGGTACTTTTTCTAGGTGCGTATGCTGTACTTTGTTGTTTTTATTTTTCAATTTTGCAGCTCCTATATCGGATGAGAAATTGCGTGAATTGGAAGCGGACATCTTGGCTGATCGTAAGCGACTGGAGGAAGTTAAGGGAATGGAAGAAAGTGAAAAGAAAACATTAGCAGACGAATTGGCTAAAAAAGAGAAGGAGTTGGCAACGTTTAGGTAATTTATCTGGTGTTATTATTTGTTACGATGATGATACCCAGAAAGGTACTCGAATTTTGGATTTTTAAAGGAGGAAAGAAACTCCCAGAACTGGTAATAAGCCGGGCTACGAGACCTAGAAAACAGAATTTCCCACAAAAAGCGAAAACATTTTGAATACCACCACCGACGCTGATTGGTAATGCCATGGTGCTTTCGTGATTCGTGAATGAGTAGAATTAGTTTTGCGTAGCTCTACTTCACTCTCTGTTCTTGTCTGCAAAAGTTTATTTTTTGACGTCGAGCTTTGTTTGTTTTTTATGGTTAGATCTCAGCATGATGCGATGCTGAAAAAGCTGGAACAGTTGGAGCGCCGAGTGATTCATGGCGGCGAAAATTTGCTGGAAAAAGCAGAGGAGCAGGCTCAGCTACTGGAGGCCTCCCGATTGGAGTTGGAGGAGCGAAAGGCTAAGGAGGCTGAGCTGCGGAAAGTGTTGGAACAGAAGCAGGTCTGTTCTCTCTCCATTTACTTAATTCATTAAATTAAATAATTAATTAATTAAAAAATAAATAAAAAAATTATCTACATTTGAGCTGAGATTTCGAGTGGCCAGTAGGGATTGTTTTATTTCTCCCGGACCTAACGAAACCTGGTTAAAGTTCCGTTCCGGTTGTCACAAAACGCATTCTGTGCTTTCTAGATTGATAGGAAAATGAATGCCAGTTCGGTTGTGTAAAAACATAGCAGGGACAGGGAAAGCTTATCATTCATACATTTGTGTCGTTTGCAGGAATTGCGTTGACTAATTGTAATTGTTTTATTCTTTTACTTCTGTTTGTGTGAAAAGTAAATAAAAGCCACTGTTGAAATTTCACTCTCTGAAATTTCAGGCGGAGCGTCTTGACATAGAAGAAAAGTATTCCAGTCTTCAAGAGGAGGCAGCCGGGAAAACCAGGAAACTGAAGAAAGTTTGGACTATGTTACAGTCGGCGAAATCTGAGGTTTGCATTTTGGGCGAATTTTGTTCCACTACTTTTGCTCGATATCAAGTGCATATTAAAGCTAATGCATGAACTGGCCAAAATAGGTTGGTCTTTACAGCATGCGTTCTCTGTGCCTTTTGTTGAGTTCTGTTTGTTACCATTTTTTACACTTTGCAAGTTGTTAGTTTTATCAAGAGTGCATAATAGAATAAGAGTATGAAACTCTTACGCTACTATGTACTAAACCTGCTTGATATGCTCGGGTCGCTAACTCGGACCCCCCCCCCCCCGAAAGTTTCGGAGGGGTCCCACCCTACACTAATTACATGCTTTCATATAAGTGTGTGTCTGCTCGCTGATTCGCTAATTAGCTTAGGCTTACGATAGGCATTTTATTAGTAATTTTTAATTAATTAATTATAACTTTAACTAGGTTAATGTAATTAAAATACTAATTCGACAACTTTGTAGCATTTTTTCTGTTCTTTCCAATGATATAAAAAATTGTTGCACAAAACAAAAATTTGTAGGGATGTAGTCTGCCGTCCCGAGTTAACGACCCGAGCATGTCAAGCATGTTTATTGTTTAGTACATAGTAGCGTAAGAGTTTCATACTCTTATTCTAAAGTCTGACCGAAAAATGTGTGTACAAAATCTGTAAGGCCTCCAGTGAACTCAATATACGTCGTAACCCCATAAAACCATATATTTTCGGAATCCTTGCAGCGAGACAAACATTTTTATAAAATTTAAAATTTTTTAAAATTTCAAAAATTTTAAAATATCGGTTTTTCGGGGAATTTTTTCGGACCGTGCAAGCTATTCAGCTCATTCTTTCAGAAAAATTTTCCCGTGCGAAGACGCATCGATTGACACAAGAACGAAAAAAATCGGTTGAGAAATAAGCATTTTATTCCAAAATTTCGTTTTTCCATTTCCTTTGATGTTTACCCGCTTTTTGCAACTTTGACTGGTTATTACTCGCGACTCGCTCAACGGAAAAAATTTTCGATTAGATTTTCAGGACCGCCTAGGCGCCCGCTTTCACCTAATATATGTGGTATTTCAAATTTTGAAAGTCGATTTTTTCGAAAAATACCACTTTTTGACCCAAAATTTCGGCATAGCAATTCTGGCAAAAGTGAGTAAAACTAACATAATCATAAAATTCAAGCTGAGCTGAATCCAACGATATAAAGCTTTTGTTGCTACGAATTATATTGCGCCAGCAATGAATTTTTATACAATGTCCCTTATTTCAGCTGGTTTTGCTAGTTTACACTGCTTCAGTCAAATCACGGCGGCAACATCAAAGAGAGCCAAAAACCAGCTGAAATAAGGGACATTGCATAAAAATTCATTGCTGGCGCAATATAATTCGTAGCAACAAAAAGCTTTATATCGTTGGATTTAGCTCAGCTTGAATTTTATGATTATGTTAGTTTTACTCACTTTTGCCAGAATTGCTATGCCGAAATGTTGGGTCAAAAAGTGGTATTTTTCGAAAAAATCGACTTTCAAAATTTGAAATACCACATATATTAGGTGAAAGCGGGCGCCTAGGCGGTCCTGAAAATCTAATCGAAAATTTTTTCAGTTCAGCGAGTCGCGAGTAATAACGAGTCAAAGTTGCAAAAAGCGGTAAACATCAAAGGAAATGGAAAAACGAAATTTTGGAATAAAATGCTTATTTCTCAACCGATTTTTTTCGTTCTTGTGTCAATCGATGCGTCTTCGCACGGGAAAATTTTTCTGAAAGACTGAGCTGAATAGCTTGCACGGTCCGAAAAAATTCCCCGAAAAACCGATATTTTAAAATTTTTGAAATTTTAAAAAATTTTAAATTTTATATAAATGTTTGTCTCGCTGCAAGGATTCCGAAAATATATGGTTTTATGGGGTTACGACGTATATTGAGTTCACTGGAGGCCTTACAGATTTTGTACACACATTTTTCGGTCAGACTTTAGTATGTACTCTTGGTTTTATGTAATTTAATTTTTTCAGATGAGCGATATGCAAGCAGAGCATCAACGTGAAATGGAGCAGCTGTTGGAAAATGTGAGAAATCTCAGTCGAGAATTGAAACTACAGCAGATGATAATTGATGCCTATATTCCCCAGAAATATCAAGTAATACAACTTTTACTTAGGTGAACGGTTTATCTAGGCACTGCCTGCTTGGGATATATTCGACCAGGAATTGTTAAAATTCTATATGTTTTTCTTGTAAATTATGAATACGCGGAGATGCGTTAAAGGGAGCTGTTAAAGGAAACTCTAAGCCAAACCCTACTAAGAATAATGCGAGGTCATTTAAAAATTGAGTCGAATAGAGTATTTTTCATTTCATCTAACTCGTTCAAAGACCTAACGGCGAAGCGGACCACGAAACGGCTTCAAATGCAAATTCAATAGAAATTAAACTAATAAACACAAATTTCACCGTATGCAATGAGCAGTAAAATATCCTGCACAGTTAATTAGTTTACGATGAGTTTACGAAAGCTCGTGATGGTATCAAAAATGGTAACCCTCGTCAAGTTAACCCCTCATATTGTCTGGGATCTTGCTTAAATCTCCTTGCTTTACCTCAAGCTTTTAAGTGAGAAATTTCGGTTAAATTGTTATTATTCGTTTAATTTGATCTGGATTCTTAGCTTGTGGTGTACTTTTTCAGGAGTTGATTGAGCGTAATAGTCAATGGAACGATGATGTTGGGGATTGGCTGTTGCGCTGTGTCGCCTATGCCGGTAACAACATGCGAAAGGAGGGCGATGGAGATCCCCAGAAAGACTACTTTCACAAAGTAGACTGGACAGATTGTTTTCACTGCTTGTTTTTGCTGTGTTTTTTCAAGTTTATACTTATCTCATCGTTTAGTCTTGTTTGACTGATAATATTATGGGTACATACTGATTAATAAGAGGGTGACAAGCATCACACTTTGTTATCAGATCGCTAGCCATTCTCTGCGCGCTAACGGGACCAATTGCTTACCTATGGACCCTCCCGCAAATCAGTACCCAGTGCGCAATTGCGTATCACTCGTTTCTAGTAAGCCTTTAATCGGGACCCCCCGCAGTTGTGACCTGTCATTCGACACTGATAAGTACGGGTAAAAAGTGATAAATAGATATATATCGGGGTCCACTAGGTATGCACCTGCGGAGGGAGGCGGGCTGTTAGCGTATAGAGCTTGACTCGCAAGCTGATAACAGAGTGTGTGACGCTTGTCACACGCTTGTTAATTATGTACTATTGATAATATTGTTTGATTATTTGATTTAGGTTAAACCTCCCTCATTCTCTTCAGTTTATCTGTCGTATTCGGATGTTCTTGGAGTGGACGTAGCCAAGCAGAAGTCCAAACGAACAGTCAATAAAAAGTGGGTTTTAAAGTCTTATTCATTTTAATGCTTACGTAGATGAGATTGGACTATGTGTTGCAATTCATTTGATTGATTTTTGTTTCTGATTCCGATTTAAACAGAAATCAATCATGATTGAATTAAAAGTCAGTTTATTCCTTTTACCAAGAGTACATAATAACTAAGAGTGTGACAAGCGTCACACTCTTAGTTACTAATGTAGAGATTAGGACTAAGTAAATCTCTGGACAAACAATTTTAATCACAGAAATAAACCTGTAGAAAGTACGCTCTTAGAGCGTGACTCCCGACAAGCGAATTTCTGGTAAATTTCGAAGATTGCAAAGGTTCTCTGAGTGTGCGCATGCCAAGACACCTAACGTCAGATCACCCTAACCTACAGCAAGAAAGAAACGATCTAACTAAAAATACGAGTTTACTTTACCAAAATACGAGTTTTACTTTAACTACGAAATAACACCGAAATAGTACAAGAAAATAACAATTCCAAGTCTAAATTTCAAATCAAAAACAAAGGCACCAGAGCAAATTTTAAATACAACAGACAAAACTTCTGCCAAAAAGACTCCCCGGCTAGACAAAAGGAGGAAGAATGGGCGCCGAAATCCTGAACTTAATGGGGCGTGAACGAATATGAAAAGAGCCGCCCGCCTTGACAAGAATACCACTTCAGCTGACTAACGCGCGCCCAAATTTGAATCAAAAGTGAGAATTAGCTAGTCCGGCCTTGGACCGTACACAGAAGTAATAATTTAGTTTGACCGTTCATGAATTTAGCACTACATTTTAGAAATTCAAGTGAAAGTAACAAAAATACAAATTTATCGTGAAGTTAGCAGCACACTTTACAATTTTCGATGAAAATAACTCTCAAACTGACTGAAATAATCCACACTAAGTTGGGGACATCATCTGCACGATAACTGCCCACCCCCCCCCACAAATTTGACCCCAGTGACCCCCCCCACAAATTTGACCCCAGTGACCCCCCCCCCACAAATGAGTACCTAGTACACATTTGTGTACCATCACTCGCTTGTATCTTTATGTGTTGAAGCTCGAAAGTGGCCAGCTGCTGATAGAACGTTTTTGGCTTCAACACATAAAGATACAAGCGAGTGATGGTACACAAATGTGTACTAGGTACTCATTTGTGGGGGGGGGGTCACTGGGGTCTAATTTGTGGGGGGGGGGGTGGGCCGTTATCGTGCAGATGATGTCCCCAACTTAGTAACTAAGAGTGTGACGCTTGTCACACTCTTAGTTATTATGTACTCTTGCTTTTACTGTCTGGTATTCACTCTTTTCTTGGATAGTTGTAGTCTTAGCTGTGCGGCAGGGGACCTGCACTGTACCGTTCAGTATGGTCGAACAGAGTGTCGTCCAGTACTAATAGAGAGCTATCGTGCCATTTCTCAAGAAAGCTTATTTGCCCCCCTCTTGCCCTTTGATTTGATAAGAAAATTTTCAATACTTTTGGCCACTGCTTAATCTCAGCACATGCTTGGTTGTAATACCTGGCCGGCCAGCCCAACTATCAGTGTTCATTTAGGTCGATAAATGGATACTTTTTACTGTGGGACGATTACTGTGTAGTAGTGTTGTTGGCCGGCCGCCGGTGTCAAAGCGGCTGGCCACCCCGGCCCGCCCGGAGTAGAGCCCGTCCGGCCGGCCGATAATACCTGATATCATCTGTTACACATAGCAAGGGGTGACGGTAACAAAAACTGTGTCAAAACAGTAGCAAAATGGTACCAAAAATAGTGCAAAATTTTTACGGACGGCCTGTTTCGACGAGGCCGTTCAATTAAACTACTTTGTATAAGGCCTTGAAGAGCTTAACCCGTCCTGCACGCGTTGCAGTTTTATATATATGTTGTACTCCTGGCTTGTCAAGCTTAGCTTTAAATTAGATGAATACCAACGACTGTACCTTAGTTGGGGTAGGATGCCTATTTTTCCGTGGATAAACTACCTTTCACGTTAACTTCCACTGGATCAGTCAGTGAAGTTTAATATGTACTTATCTTCTTGTTTTATAGAGAACGAAGCAAAGCACAACTGAATGCTCTTCTGAAATGAACTCTCCTTAGATAGTTTTGTCGTACTTCTGCTGAAAAAGGCTTATATAATTGGAAACTCATACAGAATAACTTATCCACTTTCCATGGCCATATACATATCGACGTCGGAAATTCTCACAAACGTTTTTGCTCTTATTAACTTTGTTTTTATGTGTCGTCCTGGCAGTAACGCAATTTTATTGTTTTGCTAGTCATATATATATATATATATATATATATATATATATATATATATATATATATATATATATATATATATATATATATATATATATATATACGTATTTTGGGCATTTTGATGATGTTTGCTTTAATTGTTTTGTTTGTTGAAATATTTTTTTAATATCTTGCAGAATGGAATACTAAGTAGTGAATACGGCATTAGCTGTCAGCTTTAACTTGAATTCGAAGACTGTATTTTAAAGAATGTATTAGATTAGATTTCAAAGAATGTATTAGATGAAAAATCTGGAGAGGTCTGCACCTGTATTTTGCCTTTGGTATGAATTTTGCTGTCTGTCGTAACACGTAATCTCTTGAAACTTCACATTGCATTGGCTCAGCTTTGTATTTTTATTTTCTGATCGTTTGGCTCCTGTGCACATGTGGCTAGGTTTTGTCATTTATTTTTTGCATATATACAGAGTTATGTCCGGAGATCTCATGCTTGTTGTGTATCTGATGCAGCTTTCATTGTAAGAATATGAATAAAGAAAGCATTTTTGGCTTATCTAAAGTAAAAGCTTTGCTGCTGTATGTAGAGCTGTAGTTATTTCAGCAGTAATTAATTGGAGGGTGCGGAAAAGAAGCCGACGTTACGAGCATCCTTACCGTACCTATGTTGATGTCCGCTTTGTGAAAATGTAATAAGCCGTCATCGTGATCATCGTCATAGCCAGAAATTTTCGTTTATATTTATCAGGTAGTGCGCGTCAGCGCACTACCTAGAATAGGGAAAAAAAGGCGTATTGCGGCTTCTTGGAACATAGTTTTCCCTGGTGCCGGCGGAGGAGTTGAGGTAGAGCCTTCATATTGTACCAGTAGAAACCCCTTCACGAGGGGTACATGCTGTGCAAATTTGAGCAAAATCGGCCGAGCCGTTTTTGAGATATGACAGATTCAATTTTTCAATGCACGACTTTCTCTCCATTTTTTTTTTTCGCCCCCACCCTAGAGGTCGGAGATCTCATATTTTCTATACCATATGGGGTTTTTTTTGAACAACTTTTTCCCCATTTCTGGGGAAATGAGTATGGAGTAGGTAGGACCTCCCCATAGGTCTGTGTACATAGCAGGATTTCGATTTTTTCGGACATAGTTTTTTTTCCAAAATAGTCAATTCGTTTGTCGAGATTCAATTGAGCAGGTCTAGGCCAATGGGTCTGAGGTTCGGCGAGCAGCATGGCCCCATGGCCCTAATTGCCATAGGGTATATGAATTTTCGATCTGGCTTCTGTGGCTTGCTGGCCAGGGGTCGAAACTTAGTGTGTAACGGGGTTCTGGGCCTAAGGAATGTGGAGCACTACACATAAGAGCTGCTGGGCTGAGGTTTTGTATTCGAATAGGAACCCCTATATGGTGAATCTAAAAGGCCCATTAGTTTCGCTGTAGGACCTATCCATGTGGCTGGGGGGCACCCTGATGGTGCTGGGCCCAACCGTGTCGCAACTCCAACTTTAGCCTCTTATACAGAAAGATCCACAGTGAGCAGATCTTTCTTATTTGGGATTTGGGGTGGGGTGCGGGGGCACTACAGCATAGACTATAGTAGGTTTCGCCCGGACTCCTGTGGCGCCCTGGCCAGGGGTCCGGACCGGGGACCGGGCCCAAAATGGCCAAAAATCGATTTTTCCAAAAGTGGCCAAGTTTGGTATCAAATGAAAGCCCTTGGTGAGGCGAACATTTTTTGTCATTGGAGGACCCCTCCAAAGTGGACCCGCCGGCCTGTGGCGCCCTGACCAGGGTCCGGACCGGTCCAAAATGGCCAAAAATCGATTTTTCCAAAAGTGGCCAAGTTTGGTATCAAATGAAAGCCCTTGGTGAGGCGAACATTTTTTGTCATTGGAGGACCCAACCAAAGTGGACCCGCCGGCCTGTGGCGCCCTGACCAGGGTCCGGACCGGTCCAAAATGGCCAAAAATCGATTTTTCCAAAAGAGGCCAAGTTTGGTATCAAATGAAAGCCCTTGGTGAGGCGAACATTTTTTGTCATTGGAGGACCCCTCCAAAGTGGACCCGCCGGCCTGTGGCGCCCTGACCAGGGTCCGGACCGGTCCAAAATGGCCAAAAATCGATTTTTCCAAAAGTGGCCAAGTTTGGTATCAAATGAAAGCCCTTGGTGAGGCGAACATTTTTTGTCATTGGAGGACCCCTCCAAAATGGACCCAGCGGCCTGTGGCGCCCTGACCAGGGTCCGGACTGGTCAAAAATCGGTTTTTTTAAAAATTTCCAACTTTGGTATCAAATGAAAGCCCTTGGTGAGGCGAACATTTTTATCATTGGAAGACCCCTCCAAAGTGGACCCAGCGGCCTGTGGCGCCCTGACCAGGGTCCGGACTGGTCAAAAATCGGTTTTTCAAAAAATTTCCAACTTTGGTATCAAATGAAAGCCCTTGGTGAGACGAACATTTTTTATCATTGGAAGACCCATCCAAAGTGGACCCAGCGGCCTGTGGCGCCCTGACCAGGGTCCGGACTGCTCAAAAATCGGTTTTCAAAAAATTTCCAACTTTGGTATCAAATGAAAGCCCTTGGTGAGGCGAGCATTTTTGTCATTGCAGGACGCCTCCAAACTGGACCCAGCGGCCTGTGGCGCCCGGATTTCCCCAAAACCACGCAGCGCGATATCCCCCTCCCCAATGGGCATTCGCCCCCCCCGTCATCATGTTTTCCTGCAACCTTTGTAAAAGTCACTGATGTACACGTACGTACGTAAACAATTGCGTTTTTCAAATATCCCCAACCCAAAGCAGGGCGACGCCCCCTCCCCCCATCCGGTGGGCGTTCGGCCCCCCTCCACGCTGTGTTACAGAATACTCTGCAAACGTTTTATGATGCAGAAACAATTGCGTTTTTCAAATTTCTCCAACCCCACGCTGCGCGACGCCCCCCCCCCCCCGGTGGGCGTTCGGCACCTCGTCGTCATGTCTTCAGGCAAACCTTTGTTAAAGTCACTGATGTACACGTACCTACGTAAGCAATGGCATTTTTCAAATATCCCCAACCCTACCAAGGGCGACGCTCCCCCCCCCATGGGCGTTCTGCCCCCATCCAACCTGTGTTCCAAACTACTCTTTGGAAACATTTTCTGATAAACGTTTTATAATGCAGAAACAATTGCGTCTTTCAAATATCCCCAACCCCACGTAGGGCTACGCCCCCTCCCCCCACCGGTGGGCGTTCGGCCCTTCTCCACGCTGTGTTACAAACTGCTCTGCAATCGTTTTATTATGCAGAAACAATTGCGTTTTTCAAATTTCCCCAAACCCACGCAGCGCGACGACCCCTCCCCCCCGACGGGCGTTCGGCCCCCCTCCAACCTGTGTTCCAAAATACTCTTTGGAAACGTTTTCTGATAAACGTTTTATGGTGCAGAAACAATTGCGTATTTCAAATTTCCCCAAGCCCACGCAGGGTTATTCTCCCCCGTGATGGGCGTTCGTCCCCCTCCACGCTGTGTTAAAAAATACTCTGCAAACGTTTTATGATGCAGAAACAATTGCGTTTTCAAAATTTCTCCAACCCCATGCAGCGCGGCGCCGCCCCCCACCCCCCCCCCCCCGGTGGGCGTTTCGGCACCTCGTCGTCATGTCTTCAGGCAAACCTTTGTAAAAGTCACTGACGTATATACACGTACGTACGTAAACAATTGCGTTTTTCAAATATCCCCCACCCCCCGCAGGACGACGCCCCCCCCCCCTGATGGGCGTTCGGCCCCCCTCTAGCCTGTGTTCCAAAATATTTTCTTGGAAACGTGATCTGATATACGTTTTATGATGCAGAAACGATTGCGTATTCCAAATTTCCCCAAACCCACCCAGCACGACCCCCCTAGTGGCGTTTCGGCACCCCTCCAACCTATACTCTTTGGAAACGTTTTCTGGTAAACGTTTTATGATGCAGAAACAATTGCGTATTTCAAATTTCCCCCAATCCCCGCTGAGAACATTCCGTTCTTTCAAACAATAGCGTTTTCCACAT
>JASAND010004531.1:0-16360 GCA_030248195.1 Trissonchulus latispiculum
GCCTCTAAATCGAAGTCGAAGTCAAAGAAAACTGCCTTTTATACGATAGCCATAAAATTCAATTCCTAAACTTTTATTAATTGTCTGCACCAAATCCTCAGTCTTCTAACCAAGTTGGTTTTAAATTGCAATGTAGTTTACTTAAAATATAGAAATCAGTGACTAGTGATCAACTAAGTCAATTCGTGTTTTTACTGATCTCACTACTAATTGTGCCTTGTCCAATTGGTGTCTGTGTGTTTTCTGATTAATTGCTATATAATACTGTAATCCCAACTGCTCTCTGTTTGGGTTATTCTGTCATTGAAAAGTAGTTACATCCTTTTCCAACGTAACCAGAAACTCTTTGACATTTTTGCGGCAGTTTCTTTTTGGGCCTTTCTATAGTAGAGTTAAGGTATCCTTTTTGCTGCAAAGTGTTTTGTGGTGATTCTTTGAAACACTATAACTTTCGCCAGTACGAGAGTTGGAAAGAGCTTTATACATCGCTTTATGCGTCTGTCAAACTAACTGAGGTATAGAGATGAGGACGGGCCGGATTTTTCAGGCCGGGGAGTCACCGAGGAAAATTGGAAGCCGCCAAATTCGACAAAAAGTCGGCTGCTGGCGCAAACTTGCTTGGCTGCAACTAATTTATTCAATATGATATATTGGCTGCAAGAAACAGCAGTATTTATTATATCCAACGTTAGGTGATAATAATCAATCAATTGATCGCAATTGCAACTATTATTGTATTTTCTCTTCCTGTCGTTTTGTAAGCCACTTTTTTCGTTAAAATCTATAGTTTGTCGTCTCACTTTCGTTTAATCTAATTTTTGTAATAGATAGCTCTTCTTAACTAGATAGACAATATCTCAGAAATAGCCGGAGATAAATTGCAAAGTTAGTCCTAACGGGGTTTGTTACCGATTTTCATCAGGCGCTACGTCGGCGTTCTCCAAAATTCTTCTTTCGCGATGCGTAAGCCAACTCGTTCCGTTTGGGCTCTTTTTGCAATGTTGTTAGCAGTCAGGCGTGAGTTCATTTTGTCACTCGTTGCGGACTTCTAGAGATGAGCACGGCCGGATTTTTTCGGCCCGGCCCACTGTCAAAACTTTTCGCCCCGGCCCGGCCCGCAAACGAACAAAATTCGGCCCGGCCCGGCCCGCCAAAAGAAAAAGAAAATTTCGAAAATTTAACTAACAATATTATTTCAAAGGCTTTAGTGAATGGTGGAAACGCTAAATTATGCTACGAAATATTAAAGTTTGCTGTAAACAACCTGAATGAGTAAATGTAATGCTAATTTTAGTGATTTGACAACATTTCTTAGAGTCCAACCGGCCGCACCTGGGCGAGCCGGGCCGAAATGTTCATCTGTATTGTGAGCTCTGTTGTTTAATTCTCGGCTCAACTATTACACTCGTATACAGCTCTATACTTTGCTGCTAGGCACTACAGAACTGCTTTCTTCGCTCGACCAATCAATGAATATAAATTGCTCATTTTTCAAAAGTTTGACTTTTTCTTTTTCGAATTCATTGTATGTTTCGTGTATTGCCGTAACTGTAGCGTAGTAGTGAAAACTAAGCTTCAATTTCGAAGCAATAGACATTATGATACCTGTAGTACTCCTCGATTACATTACGACTGAGAAACCATTTATTCGATATCACCCTTGATCTCCAGCTTCCTCGCTCCAGACCAATACAGTTTCTAGGAGGACAAAATATATAGACGTTTAATCACGAGTCTTTAATTCGGCAGGACCCTTTATTTATAGTGCGAATGCAGAAACGTATGCAAACAAAAAGTTACAAACAATTACAAACAGATGTGTTTCCTGTAAATTTTCAACATTGTTATTGTCTCCTTCCAGGAGGAATTATCTAGCAAACTCCCTAAAAGAAAACTGCATGCAATAGGAATTACAATTAAACATGCTGACAAACAAACGGAATTAAATATTCAAAAATTCTAACACCTTTAAACATTATTGAGTATAGTCTCTAGTGACATTTCAGGGAGAATTCAGTGGCCCCCTGCTGGATTGGTTTGGACTCCCTTTGGTCACAGTGAGGTTAATATAAACTAAACCTACGTAGATCTCCACACCAGCACATATCGTAGTACCTAAATTTAAGTTGCAAGCTTAAGATGTTACCATAGAATTAATGAAATGTTGATGATGTGGCAATGTGAAATTGGAAAGTTTGATTGTACTCAGCGCAGTCAAAAAATATTGGTCAAAAGTTGGATTGGTCAATATATAAAAACTGTGAATTTGAGGCAGATACTCACTTTGCTGGACTCTGCTGTAAAACTTTATTTATCAAAATATTGTAATTAAATTTTTTGTGAACCGTAAGCTCTTAACTGAATAAATTTTCTAGTGAGAAGCTAAAGCGACGTTTCACCGAAGTTATGTTTTAATTTAGGTCTATACAGTGATCATAGTTTAAAAAATTAAAGGTAGCCTTAACTTTAAAATGGACAAGATTTCACCCTTTAAGTTTTTATCGTTGTTTCTAAATTGTGGTATCATTCGTGCTGGTGGGAGGTAAAAATTAGCCGAGCTTACAATGACCTCACCGCACCTTATTTTCCATAAATGCCTTTCATTCTACTTGAAATTCTCCTTGGAAAGTCATTAGGTGTTAACGTTTGCTGGGCTACCGAGAGAGGCGCAACAGCCTCGCAATAAATATATATTCTTTGAACTATACAGCCTTGAGTCGGTCGCATCTTCAGTCTAGTACACTGTATGAACAAAACTTTAACACTACTGTCTGTTACTATGCGAACCTTGGACGAACTGAAGTCGACAAAAGCTATGTTGGAATGTCTGCAAATAAATGGAAAATGCAAACCACTAACCTTGCAGATGGCATCTGCGTCGCAATATTTGTCCACATTGTCGTAGAATGGTTGCATAGTTTTCGTAGGGTCAGACGTGCACTACAATTAACTATATCGCATTACGCAACAGTATGTTATCCAGGTATGTACGATTTAGTTGGGCTGTCTCAGTGGGCGGTGTCTCAATTGTGTTATCACAATGCTCGTTTCGCTTCATATGAATGCAAAAATGATGCATAGCTAGAAAGGATGCCCCGTCGGTATAAATAAACCGATAGTTAGTTCGTAACAGAAACGACTGGATTTAAGTGAAGTGGAACAATTTAGGAGAATGACTATAAAAACTTTGGTTGCTTGGGCAATGAGGAAATTTGTGTCCTTGCATGTGGTTTCCAGTACTTGTGTGCCAGATCAGTAAAGGAATACTTGTTGGATACGACACTTATAACATTCCAATATCAAGCTACAAACGGATAACAAAACATCGATTGGACGAGGTGGCTGAAATGAATACGCTTACGGCTGCGGATGAGCAGACTTTTTTCAGATAGAATTCTATCCTCTCCGATGCCAGTTTCTTTGCATACGCTTTCTGGCTATTTATGCTCTTTTTGCATGTTCTGCACACCTGGGACCAATCTAAAACACAAACTTGTTTCCACTGTAAGCAATTAGTTAATATTTCCGAGCACTAGTTCCACAAACGGTTTTCTAAATTTAATAACTCGACGTATTGTTGATTTTTAAAAGCTCTTGTTTTAAGCGTACAATTTCTGACCTGTACTCGGACTGGAATAACTCGTTTCATTCTTCTGCTTGCGTAAACAAACTAAATGTGGTCTAGTTTGTGCCAGCAAGACAAGAAAGATTTAGTTCGTCATGTGCTATATCATTTCAATGTTAACTACTGAAATAGTTCAAGTTCGCAGTGGCAGTTCACTTGCTGTAGCGAGTAACTGTTTTATTCTGCCTCTGTGCTGTGCAAGCTGCGCCCGGTTTCTTCTCCGTGCAGATGCATACATTACGTCGGAGTTAGCGAGTTAGCACACTAAGAAACTAAAAGTTTTTTCAAATCGCCCGCGAAACGAAAAGTTAACAGTACCTGCCCTATTTTAGCAAGCGAGGAGGCAAAGTTCTTGCAC
The DNA here is from genome assembly GCA_030248195.1 of Trissonchulus latispiculum. Taxonomy (NCBI): domain Eukaryota; kingdom Metazoa; phylum Nematoda; class Enoplea; order Enoplida; family Ironidae; genus Trissonchulus; species Trissonchulus latispiculum. The sequence goes on from JASAND010004531.1 coordinate 3,984, forward strand.
TGTTATTGGAGCTTTTGTATCAACTAAAGGATACCTAGAAATTGGACAAAGCTGTTGGATGCTTAACAGAATAAATGAAGAACAGAAACAGATCCCTGTTAACATGGACAGAGGTGTTCGGGTACGAATACCACATTATGAGAGACAATTTTACGGTCTACTGGTAAGGCTGACGAATCAAACTATACGTGAAAAAATTACCCTCAAATTCCCATGCTGATATGATTTAATCTGTATTCTAGGCAGAGTTTCACATCGGATTCACTGTACTTTCTGTACTTAGACAACGAAATATCAATTTTGTAAATATATTTCATTGCAAAGTCAAAACTCACCAGTGACTTTACCATCAACACAGTCCAGCTGAAACAAACGATCTCAGTTTATGTCAAATAGAAAATATAAAAGTAATATGAAAAATTCTGTGAGAAACATTATCTATTGAACTACATAAAGCCTTTATCCTCCATGTGACAGACTGATACCATAACCGGTTAATTTTGGAAAACGTTTTTATACAAAGACCAATGCCGTTAGTTTCAAAGTTTTCATTCTAGTATTTACATTGTGCTAGTACAACCATTAATTTCTTACCACCAAGTCTTGTTTGAAACTGAAGTCAATCTTTATAGCAACATATCCTTAGACTTGTAGTTTGACCGAAAGCAAGATTTCAAGAACCCGGCGTAGTTAAACTGCTGCCAGAATCAAAGCTGATACGAGTCAATGGCACACTTGACAAGGAGTTTCTTACTTAAGTTACAATACTCAGTTGTGGCGAAAACGAATCCAAACAGGATAACGCCAAATACTCTCCAAAAATTTGGTGCATCTGAATAATGTTTGCTAACAGAGCCCAAATCAAAGCTGTGAACTACTCATAAGCAGCAGCATGGATTGAGCGTTTGCAAATTGAACATTAATGTGGTACGGGATTACTATCTATACTCAAAAGTTGTGCAGTGAAGATTGTTCAGGATATGACAATACATGCCTTTGCTGATATGTGATATGCGTGATATGTGCAAAGTCAATTTCATCCAACTTTGAAACTTTCAAGAAAATCAATGAGACAACAAAAATCACTTTGGCACACTATCCAGTCCAGACGAACATTGTGACAAGAAATATCTTATTTGCACTTGCACACCGGTAACAGTTTTGCTAACCTTGAAATTTTCCTAAGGTTTGGCAGTGTTTGGCACATGTCGGGGTCACGTTTGAACGACTGTTATGGATTATTGGGGAATGCTTTCAACTGTCTTGCTTTATGCAACCATATAAAGTTCGAATAAGAAAAATCGGAGATGGTTGAAACTTCGCGACCCCTTTAATCAAATTTTTGGATGATTACTAGTAACAACGAGATCTTTTAGCGAGAGATGATGGACAGTCCCCCCAGGGCCTTTTCGTGAATGGGTTAAGCGAGTTAAAATTAACTTGATCCTTTTCGCGAATGAGTTAAAAGAGTTAAATTTAACTCGCCGAGTTAAGAAGAGTTAAAATTTTTAATCCTTCAGTCATTCGCGAAAAGAGTTAAAAATTAACTCTTAACTCTACTCTTTTCGTGACTGGCACGTAGAGTTAAATATCTGCAGAGTTAAATTTAACTCTACCCGTTTCATGAATGGGTTAAATTTAACTCTTTTAGCTCTCTCACGCTATTTTACATTGAATTTTAACCAGCGTCTCGGCACGCGGGTTACACTAGCTAAAATCTTTAAAAAAGCTTTAAATATGCCAAGATAATCAAACCAATGCAAATGCAACATATAGTTTCATTGGATGGTTCATATTGCTTCAAAATTTCTAAAGGTTTGGCCAATATTTTGCTGAATTATTTACACGAAAGCAACGAAATAAAATCAAAAAAGATGGACAACTAATGTTTTAAACATGCTGCAATGCTGCATTATTAGAATTCATAATTAAATAATTTAATTAAATTAAAATAATCACAAATAATTATAAATGAGTATTAAACCTTGAATATTATATCGATAGCACTTTACGAATGCAAATAAGATGTATGTATGATAGCTGGGCACATGAAAAGCGGAACACTACAACCAAGCGAACTCTCAACCTTTTCTAACAAAGTACTAATTATTTTTAATAATTAATTAATACTAATTAATTTAATAGTAATTAATTTAATACTAATTAATTAATTATTAATTATTAATAATTTATAATTTACTATTTTTAATTAAGAGGCTAATTTTGCTATGAATAGCCGAAAAATTGAAAATTACTATAAACTTTAAAACAAACTTGAAAAGTTAGACTGTTGAAAGGACAACTATACTAATGCTACGCGGTAACTGGTGATACTCCACAGAATTACAGGATCAATTGTTATCCCAAATGTGATTTTAAGGACAGACATTCCAAGTCAAATTTGAAAACTACTGAATTTTAATAGTCAAACATTTTTCTTTATAAATTAATTAATTAATAATTTGATGTAATTGGAAGATGTAATAGGAATGCTTATTAATGAAATGAGTAAATATATCTTCTTTTCTTGTCTTATTAGTTGTTTCATTTAAGTATTCCAAACGTTGGTACGTAAGTTTTTTAAAAGTTCTTAGGTGGTGAACAGTTGGACATTGCGAAAAGAAGAATTAATTATTTTAACTCTTTTCGCGCATGCAGAGAGTTGATTTTAACTCTGCCAGTTTTAACTCTTTTAACACTTTTCGTGAATGTACGTTAAGTATTAATTGTAAATTATACAGCAGGATTTGTAATTATGTAGTCAGGAATTGTACGGTTTCGCCTAAAAAAACAAGGCACAAAACTTCAGTATGCGATGGGTGTATAGTTTTTGCCTTGTCAGTCACTTGTGGTTTTATGGTAACTGTAATTTTATTAATCATGTGTATCAGTGACACCGTTCACCATTAATTGAGGTTGAGCATAGTTAGTTTTTAACCCCTTCAATTCTGCAGCATCAAGTATATGGGGTTCATTCACAGGTCCCCTCCCCTGAGTTTGTGTGAGTGTGTAAGGCTCAGTCTGAACACCTATGAACGTGTGTATATGTGTAAGGTCCTACTCTGCCTTTTCTACGCCACTGTAGAATCTCCCTTGTTGAAGGATAACACGCACAGGCTAGACAGAGGGAACCTCTCTGTAAGAAATGCACAAGTCACCCCTGAAAGAAAAAGAATAGCAAGAATATTAATAATTGACATTAATAGCAGAAGTATAACAGGATTCTAGCTGATTTTTAAACTACGTAGAAGTCTGGCTTCCGCCAGTTCCGTTTATTTTATCTTGGGCTTCCAGGCCCCCTGTCCGTTATTACGATTTTCTCTTCTTTGCTTCTCGTTTTCATCGTCTCTCCTTTCACCTGCACGTCTGTTTGCAAATAGTATTGGAATCTTTAGAAATGAAATTCAGGACAAAAGTCCTCGAAAACAAAAACGCCATAACTGTTCTCATCCTCAGCAGCGCTTAAATCTTCATCATCTTTGTCAATCGTATAAGTTCCAGCTTCGCTAGTTACCTCTACATCAGATCCACAAAATTTCAGATCTTCCTGAGAGTCACCGCTTGGCAGGTCAGTGTCCAGCATTTTGTTCAACAAATATCGCTTAGCCTCGTGGGACGAGGCAGGCAGACTTTTCGCTTTATCTATTTCTGCTTTTATCTACTTTAGGGTACTCTGGGCCACTTGAGATCGGACCCAAAGCCATAAAAAGTTACGCAACTAATTTTTCAGGTGCAAATTTAAAAGAAGGATTCTGGGTCCTCCCTTTCAAACCAACCAATGACAAAACGCGATCATGAAAGCAGCCAATCATCGAAAAGATGATTGCAAAAGGACGGCAAAGAAAGTTAACGTGAGACCAAAATTTGCAGTTTCCAGTCAGTCTGTGATTTTTGGGTACTATCGGACGGCCGCTCTCGATTCTGAGGTTTTGGGGGGAGAATCAGAGACACCCATCGAGATGTTCTGTTGGGAGAGGCTTTGCTTCTCCCCTCCTAGGATACCCCCTCCAAAATTTGTCCACCTCTTGGAACCCTAGGTTGGGACTTTGGGTGCTCCTGGGGGGAATAGTTCGCCTAAAATGGGCTGGCTTCAGAAGCCTATTTTGAATCTCCACTCTAGGCTGAGCTGCCCCTCCCCTTTAGGTCTTTTATAATGCCTGTAAGTGCGAGTTCTAAAACACCTAATCGGACTTCGAGTCCCTCCTTTGAAAATATCTTGTTAAAAGTCGGACTCTCGCCGCCCTAGATTATTGACACTCGATTTATTGCTGCTTTCATGTATTGTGTGCTAATATCGGCAGATATTAGCTGGATATCCCTAGATTTCCTGGAAGGAAATCTAGGATACGTCACTGGTGAGGGGATTTCTGATGGAAATCCCCTCTGTAAAATTTCCTTCAAAAATCATTCGAAAATTCACTTTCGACCAGCATTTGGCTGTTCTTTCAGAACTAGTCTTAATTTAGCTTTTGTGACAATTTCTAGAACTCTTAAAATCCGACAGTATTTTGTCTTAACTGTTATAGCAATCGTTATTTTTTTATTTTCGATCCTAAAATATACGCAATTTTCTCATAGTCCCGAATTCCAGTTAATACTGCTGAATCTGGGTTAAAACCGACAAGGTATTAACTAGTGATGTTTACGCTGTCCTGTTTAGTTTCAGTTTCAGTTTCAGTTTCAGTTTCAGCTTCACTTTCAGAAAGGTTTCAGTTTCAGTTTCAGCTCAAAATTTGTTCTAGTTTCAGTTTCAGTTTCAGTTTCAGTTTCAGCTCGTAGTTTAGCTTAGTTTCAGTTTCAGTTTCAGCTCCAAATTTGTTCTAGTTTCAGTTTCAGTTTCAGCTCTGACTAAAATGAGTTTCAGTTTTAGTTTCAGTTTCAGCTCCAAGTTTTTTAGTTTTCAGTTTCAGTCCAAGTCTTTTATAGTTTTCAGTTACAGCTCTGACTAAAATGAGTTTCTGCTTTTGTTGTCCTGTATGTTATCCTTATGTTATGCTAATCAAATTAATTAACTGCTGGTGAGACGGGTTCCAGATGTGCTATTCAATGATATAGCCTAATACGTGTGGAAGCACAGCGAGTGAGTTCGCACTGTCCTCTCGGTCCTTCCTCAGAATCAGCATGACAGCGTCATCCTCCATAACCCGCAAGAAGGCAATTTAATTAACCTTAAATTTAGGGATCTTTTTAGTTGTTGGTGCTAGGCTCCTTGTCCTTCTCCTTATGTAATGATTTTATAAAAAGGTTGTTAATTAAGTTCGGGAATTAAAATGATTATTTAATAATCTGAAAAAAGAAAATTAATTGGAAACAGATCAAATAAACATTGCCTGCCATACAGTCGTATTTTAACATTTTAGTGTATTTAATTTTAACGCATTAATGCATTTTAATGCATTTTAATGCAATGATACTAAAGTTTTCATGCAGCATTACTTGTCACTCTGTTATGTACAATTTTGGTCTGTTCTGTAAAAAGCACTAGTTAAACGTATATATTTGCTGGAAGTTTACATGCTGGGAACAGGGCCCAGTTTTTGAAACACTCGTCTATGCTAAACATGCATACGCTAGAGCTGAAACCTATTTCAGCTTCAGCGAAAGCTGAAACTAGTTTCAGTCTTAGTGTGGAGCTGAAACTGTTTCAGTTTCAGTTTCAGCTCCAAAACGGTTCTAGTTTCAGTTTCAGTTTCAGCTCAAAAGTTATTTTAATTTCAGTTTCAGTTTCAGTTTCAGTTTCAGCTCTCACTTCGACTAAGTTTCAGTTTCAGTTTCAGCTCCAAATCTGTCATGGTTTCAGTTTCAGTTTCAGTTTCAGCAACTGAAACTGAAACATGTACAAGCTGAAACTAGGTTTCAGTTTCAGTTTCAGCTGCTGAAACAACACTAGTATTAACCCATTTGATTCAGTTCTAGCGAGTGTCGCCTTCGGGTCTCTGCCACCTGTCTTCAGTCTTTGCTCCGCTGCAATCTTCTGCTTCTCTTTTTTGTCTGTCGTCCTGTGGATTTCGGTTGCCATCCTCTGGTATTCCGGATCGCGGACCCTTGCACTGCTCCTGGACATCAGTTGCTCTCCGGTCTCTTTCCTGCTCTGCCATCCAGTGTGAGGTTCCCCGGATTCCCCTGGCCTCTCTTCCCTGGTTCTTGATCACGCGCTGCTCTGTCTGGATCACCCGGAAATCTGCCGACAAACGTCAGTTTGCTGAGATTCTTCCCGCTGAATCTAGAACTTTTCTGAGAGCCACCTCTTTGGCTTAGGGACGCACAGCTAGACTTAGGACTGTCATATTGGGATTTGAAGCGTGGGTTGGATGTTCAAAGTCAGATCTACAGAAGAAACGAAGTTCTGTCATCATCATTAACTTTTCACTGTTTAACTGTCAAAATGTCTGCTATCTTTCTGCCTGAAATTGTCTGCTCTTTGATCTGCTCTGTCTTTACTTGTTCCACCAAATCTGTTAAAATTCTCTCTCTTTAAAGTTCAAGCAAAGTTTAAAAGTTACAGGTCGTCCTCTTAGCAGAGGATAGAATAGTTATTGGTTCTCTGCTGGTGCGTATTGCTGGTACCTATTCCTGACCGGGAACGGGTGGACTTGTGCACACTTTCAGGTACATATAGGTAGCATATAGGGAACCTCCCCCTCTTCTCTTCTTCTTCTTCTCTCCGGGCGGGGCGCGTCAATGGTCTTCCCCATTGTATGCGTTTCTTTTGCTTCTCCCTATCAGTCATAGCTAGTATGACTCTCGCTACGTCGCCTGGAAGCTATCACCACAATGGGAAGCTGGAGCAGACACCATCTTGGCCTTTCGACACCGGTAGTAAGACATCCATTAACTGCTCATGCGTGCTCACTGCTCAGCGGAGCACAACGTCTTTCGACGTTCCAAGACTTTAGCGTAGATGGGGTGGGATCAGAAGCAAACCCGTATGTGTGTCCATTTTGAGTACGTGACTCGTTTGCACCCAACACTCCCTCGCAGGAGGTAGGCGGAACACATTGCAAGAAGCTGGTAGATTCCAAGGGGGGGTACCTTCCGCCGGGAACTCCTCGCCCTACTCTTGACGATAAGTGGATTAAGGGTTCTTTAGCGTGCACTACCCCCAGCCAGGAAGCACACGGACCCACCAATTTAACGCCTCATCCGACCAGCGGAGCAGTCTTGCTCAAGGAAACAATGCAACGTCATTATGGCTAAGGCGGGAATCGAACCTCGGACCTTTGGATCCGAAATCCGGCGCCTTAACCATTCGCCTACACGGCCACAAACCTCCCCCCCTCGACCCCGAAAGCCAAATCACTTCGCAGTCTGAGAAAACGAATACAGTTTGTGTGAGTGCGTGTGTGAGTGTGTACGTGTGGCATCTACTACGCTAAAATACTAATCTAACCAAAATTTTCTTAGGTTTCAGCTTTAGCTCTTCTGCTAGGTTTCGGAGTAGGGACCTGTGACTGATCATAGCTTTGGGTTTAGTTGTTAGGCGGTGAACGGATTCCAGTCGCATCAGTTCTTGCAATAGGTTTGTTGTGTATTTGATCTTGTGCGTGTGAAGTTGTACGTTACCTGTAATAATAAAGATAGTTAGTAGGATCAGAGCTTAAGTCGTTGTAGTTGATACTATATTGGATAGGATACCGCTGAGTCGACGATATCTGGATAAATAGATCAGTCTGGAGCCAATTCAGTTTATCTATGGAAAGAGGAGGGAAATCTTAGTGATTTTAGTGTCATTAGTGAGCCTGATAACCAGCTTAATTTACCATTTCATCAGTGTCCTGAGTGCCACAGCCAGTACAGTTCTAGCATACTTTTCCTAGTTCACGAGGGTAGTTATCTAGTTGAGCCTGAGCATTCGGAGGTGACATTCTATTGCAACTGTTCTCAGCCGTGGAATCGTGCTGAGATTGAAGCTTGGACTGTTGATAGTGAGCCCGAAGGAAGCCCGCATACGGAGCCCTGGTCTTGTGTTTTCGAGTGTGACGGTTGTTCTGACTTTAAGGTTCTCTTTGTTTGCGCAGTAACCCCTGGGACCGATCCGTGGGTGTCGGTTAAGCATCGTACTTGATAACTATTTCCCCTGAGGCACTAGTGAACTCACGTACCCAACAGGCGGACCGTCTGGATTAGTTTAGACCCAAACTAGGCTAGCTTGATCCTTAGACCTAAGAGTAGATCCGCGTCTTCTCGCTGTCTGCCTCTCTGTGTCACGGATTTTCGACCCCGATTTCAGCCCGGTTCATTAAACATTGCTCCCTAAGCTCAAGAAACAAAACAGCTGAATGTACTTAAATAATCAAAATAAATGTGCGCTATAAGAAATTGCTGAAATATAGTATCGGCTGCAGTGACGACTAAATTTTGTACAATCTGTACACTATATTCCACTTTACGCAAAAGCAAAGATTTCAGTAAAGTGGGCCCGGGCACGGGTAAATCTTTCGAGTTTCGGCCAGAGGTTGAGAAATCTTCAAACTGGCCGGCCAGATTAAAAATTCAGGCCCGCGAAGTGTCTCTAGTTTTAATGTTTTGTAAATCTGAACCGAACTGTTATACGTGTATCAAACTTTTTCATTAAATCTGTAGTGATATGACTTCCGTTACTAATGTATGCTGTGATCTAATCCCATTCTACTTCTTAGTTATCTCATTAAGTTGGAATAAATGCATACTACTTCAAAATCAGAGTCCAAAAATCGCGCGTTTCAGATAATAACCAAAGAAAAGATCTGATATGTTGGCGTATACTCACACAAACGGAAATAATGTCAACCGTGTAATTATTGTAAAGCTAGAGTATGTTATATTTAAAACTGCTATAGCTCGACGCGAATTTTGTTTTAGGGAGATTCTGTACAAACCGCTGCTGACAACAATCCCATTCAAGACTTCAAATGTTATTTTCATTTTGTGTTATGCAGCATTACTTCAATTAGCTAGAACAGTTTACTTATCGTTTCTCTGCTGAACAATGCTCCTGTCAGAATACGCGAATGGTACCCTGTTTAGGAATCAACTCTGTATTAAGAATAGCCTTATATAGTCACAAATGTTTTCACATTTTATTATACAGCTTCTTCTATTTCTGGATAGACCATAAAGTCTGGTCTATAATCATATCAAGACACAAAAGAAGGTTACAACAGTTCAAACCAGTGCAGCAACACATAATAACGAATATGAGTTAACCAAAACATTTTAAAGCCTAAACCAGATTTTACGTAGTGGTATAAATTAGCAGACAGCAATTGCCGATGTCAGACATATGGGTTTGTTGCTGGGTTTTAAAACCCGTGAGTTCGGGTTTTTAGACAGAAACCTCTCCCTCCAGAGTAGATATCACATCTGAAAACCTAATGCTTATAAATATGGTCCCTGAATCGGATAGTTTGAATTAGTATGGATATTTATAAAAAGTAATGTTTAAATGCTGATGCCAGAATCAATGATGACGCATGCTGACATCAGTGGACTGTGTTTTTGATTTGTACGTTTGATATACGATGCTATAGTTTATTGGATAGATTCACTTGTATAGGCCGATTCCGACGCAATGACAGTAATTTTATGGCAATGACATTTATTTGTATTATGCCTACAGATGTCCAACTATGGGTAAGGCTGCTGTGTGGTTTTTCAATTTATTTCTGTTGACTATTGTTTCGCATTTACGTTTATATGTAAGTATGTCCTAAACGCTTACAGCGGCCAGTCATTGGATAACACCCCTCTCTCCTATCCGAAGGGGTGGTGAGCGGCCCCTCTGGGAAGACTCCAGGAGTCTATCCTATCACAGTTAAACTCGTTAATCTCGCTAACCAGCGTTAAAATGGGTAAATAACCCAAAACCCCGTCCTATAAATACTGTGCTTGACCCAGGTTTGCTTAACCCGGGTTTCACAACGGGGTTAACATGCTATTTTGGGGTCAGTACTAACCCTTCCTATCAAGATACTCGAGTTATGAGATCGTAGTTAAAAATGGGGTTAAGCAGAACAAAACTTAACCCTCCTCACCTAGTAAGGTAAGTTAAGGTAAGTTTTTTGCATGGACATAGTTAGCATATAGACAAATAGTATTTATAAAGACTGCGTGGTCCTGATGATTAATAGCTTTGATAGTCACAGGATGTGGAAGTGCGCCTAAGCCTGGATGCTATTAATGAAGGTTGGAAGCTGACAGCTGAAAGTCATACTGACAGGTGCTGCATGTGTGATCAAAATTTGAACTCTGACCCTACTCTATCGAGCTGAACACAATTTTGATTGGTGAAGACATACGGCGACGTTAGACGTAGAGTTAAAATTCACTAATTTTGCAATTCGTTGAATGTACAAAGTGAGTTCTAATATTTGTAGGATTTTCTTTTGCTCTGGTTTGCTACAAGTCTGAAAGTTTGATCCAAATCGAGTTTTTTTAGGAATGTCTTTAGATACATTTCACCGCACAGCCAACTGAAAAAACACGCGTTCAACTAAAATTTTAAATACATGCACTGATGTCATAATCACACACCATGGGCTACCCCATTATTTTGGTCTCAGAAACCATCAGTTATCCCAACCCCTATCATTTATTAGTGATCAACGGCTCCTGTCATAAGTTATCTACTGCATCCCAGGTTCCTGAAATTCTTCAAGCAAGTGTTCAAGTTTTCTATATAACACTTAAAATGGTTGCGATGAATAAACCTCTTTGAGTGCTAAATTTCTGACAGTAGTTTTCTTGGTTGACGGCTTATGTTTGACGCTGTTTGTTATTTTTAGAAAAAAATGTAATTACCCAAAAATTTAGAATTCGCTCTGTTTGCGCGTATACAACTTTCTTTGTTCACCGCATTAATTTATAAAAGTGTATTCTTTGTAATAAGTGTAATAAGTAAACGTTTACAATAAAAGCAACATAACCAATTGTTGACTGACACAGAATGATGGAATACGTGTGTTTGTTTTGAAAATCGGAAGACAAACGAGTGAAACCTGAGTCTTCATATGAAGCGACAGACATGTAAATGCTTGTACAATCAATTTTCAGAAAATTGTAAAATTACACTCCTTTTTAAACAGAATCGTCAATTATATGCTACTACAAAATGTCTCTTGAAACACATTGCAATCAAACTCAAAATCATTGCTTTCCTATGCGGAAATGGACAGATTGTATCTGCTCAAATATAGTTGAAGCTTGAAAGCAATTCGGCATAATAAAACAGCATTTTTGGGTTATTGGCGGTATTGATGCATTGCCGGAAGTTAAACTCAAAGCATTGCGAGAGATGCGAAACGGTTTACCTATTGATTAGAAGCAAATATATTTTTAGCTGCGTATAGAAATCTGGAACCAGGACATGACTTGCGACACCCGCCTTGTCTTAGTTGTGAAAGTCTTTCTTATGTCTTACAAGCATCATGCTTTTTTGTTTTGTAGTGACGCTTATTTTAAGCTAATTTGTTACCAAAGCAGAAAGCAAACCACTTCAATTCAATCAAAATAAAACTTTGCATGTTGTATATATCCGGTTCTGTAATAAAGCAAGTTTTTCACTGTTTGCGAATCTCTCGAACGTGAATGCGAATCTGCGAATCTGCGAATCTGCGTCCATAATAAATTCTAAACGTTTCAGCTTGCTAAGCATAGTTCAATTTCCGAAAAAACTACCGAAATCCTCAGGCAAACATTGATTTTATGCTAGAATTATCTTCTAACCGCCCACATCGATTTCCATATACATTTTGGTTAGCTGGTCAAAACACACGATGGGTAATGTTTGCTTGGATTCTATTTATTATTGCATTTACTGGATTCTTGGGCCAGTCCTTCCTGGAAATCAAAGAGTTTTTAGAAGAGAAGAAGGCTACAACTATGAAGGTTCGTTTGAGTTTGATAACTTCGCTCTAAATTGAAACCATAGGACGCACTAGCATCATCGAGAACTTTAAACTCAGTCAGTCAAAATTTGAGCACATATAGTGGCATAAATCCAAAATAAAAATTTCAAAGTCACGGATCAAGAATAATTAAAGTCACTTACAGTCTAGGCTATTACTGCAAGCACAGTTTCGAAACTCGAAATACTAATACTGAACTTGTCTCAGCAATTCGTGCAGCGTAATTTTTCTGTGCACTAAAATCTAAGAGAAGAGCTATGACGAAATTTTATGTTTCTGCCATGTTTTTAATAGTTTGCTGGATGTTGGTCAAATTTAATTTGTAAATTTCCCAAAAAAACTAGAGACTAAGTTCGTTAGAGTGATTTTGAATAATTTGCTGAAGGTCATTTCCGAACCAGCTTTTTCGCAGTTCACTTGTTGACAAACAAGAGTGTAGTGTCATCTATGATGCGTAGGCATTTTTGTAATAATGCCGCGGTATGTCGTGCT
>JASAND010004532.1:0-25670 GCA_030248195.1 Trissonchulus latispiculum
AAAAAGGCGCGAAGCGATGCTGTAAAAGGTCTATTGGGTTGTTAAATTTTTAGTTTGCAACATTATCAAATCATGTTTAACAACCATTGAGTGACTGAACACTTTCCAGCGAGCGCACTTCAAACAGATAGCTGTAAAGATTTGGCTCCGCCGGGAATCGAACCACGGACCTCCCGAACTGCAGTTAGGCGTGCAACCACTACACCCAGACTACACCACGGAGCCAGGAGAGAAGAGCACATAACTGCTATATCATTGGTGCTCTCTGTACATAGCCATGTAATGTACACAAATTCTATATAGTTCTTTGAATGTATGAACAGCAGTTAGCGTGATGTGAGGAGGTCATCGCTCCCTACTAGTGGATGCGGCCACACGTTAACACAGGTTCCAATTCTATCAACTTTTGAGAATCCCCCCAATAGCCCTTCTCTTAAAATTTTAAGGGGCATGAACACCCTGATATACCCACCCCAAAATCAGCATTAATCTGAATTATGAAATTCCAGCAAAAAATCACCCTAGTAAACAAAAAGAAATTTTTAAATATCGCCAAAAATTTGCATATCTCAATTGATCAAGTTTTAACAATTTGAGGGGTGTGACCTCTTAATTACATTAAATTTTAAATTAATTTTAACGTAGACTGTAAAATTACATTATTTTATTCTTTAATTTTACGAACTTTGGCTTGGATGTTTACGATTCAGATTTATCAGATTCAAAACTCGTAGTCAGTCTGCAATGTCGCAGACCTACCAATGCAATAGTCATTTTGTTTCACTATTTCAAAAAATGCTAGAAACATTTATTTTTTACAAAATTCACTGACAACATTCAAGTTTCCTTTGTATATATCTAGTTATATCAAGAGTACATAATAGACTAAGAGCATGGAAATCGATGGAATTCGCACAGATGAAATATTTCTACCTATTGAAACTGGTATATAGTATAGGGTAGAGTCTGCACAGCTGCTGCCAAACTGAGCTAGCTCTCTTTCGCTTTCTAGTTCTGAACGCAGGCCGGCTTGATAAAATTCCAGCTTACATAGAAGTACGCCCTTTTCATAATGCGCCTCGTTTCTTTTAATGAAAATTCCAGAACTGAATAAATTGTGCTCTACTGTATAAAGATTTTCAGGATTAACCTTTTAGGCTTAGGGTTCGGATTTGGTATAAAAACAGTCTAATTAATATTTGTATTTAATACAGAGCCAATGAGACTGTTTGGTCTGGAAGTCAGATTTGTGGATTTTAAAATGTTAAAGACTAGAAACACGTTTTGATCTTCATTTTTTCAGACGTTTTTTCCACTTTTCTTGATTTTCCTGTTTCTGGACTTCATTAGAAGTAGATCTTAATTTCATTTTAATACTGCACATAATCGTTTTTATATCAGTTTTTTTACAGTCTCTGTATAAGGATGTGAATTCTGAAATTAATTATATATTTATTTGTGACTATTGATTGAAACTACTCCGCCCGACCCATTGCTTGATTCTGATATTTTTGGTCTGTAAATATGGCGTCTACAAACTGGCACAGTTTAGCCGGATATTTGTCCATGAAAATGCAAGGCGGAGGTAGGATTAGTAATTCCAGTTTACTGTAATCAAAAATTGTTTCAGTTTCATACAGGGTCATTTCTAGCTTCAGGCTGAACCAGAATTTCCCAGTGCTAACAGGTAGTCGTGCCGATATCGGTTCAAGGTAACGATCAATTGTCGATGCACACTTCAAGTTGCGCATAGTCACGGAGAATTACGAGTAGCTTGTGTAATATCTCCGTCTGGCACTATATCCGATATTAAATTTAAGTTTCATTTTATTTTAATTGTTATTAAATTTAACTATTAAGTTTTATTTTTGGTAAGGGGGACCAAGGGGAGCCGAAAACGTTTTGGCTACGGGTCGTAAAACACGAATCTGAAGTTCATTTTTCGATTACGCGTTTCGTTAGCTCAGTATAAGCTTACATATTAAGCTTACATATTTAGCTTGTACTGAGCTAAAGAAAAGCTGAACAAAAAGGATTATTTTAGATTAACGCTCAGCCCCCCAGAAAACCCCTGTATGCAAGTTTTCAGCAAAATGTTTTCAAAAAATTTTTCGTTTCTCCTTGGTTCCCTCTGTCAAACTAATGTCTGACCAAAAAAATAGAAAGCGAAACTGTTTTCTTTATATCTCAAAAGCGCTTCAAGATAGCTACCATAAAATATATATTTTCTGAACCGGCATGATGAGATCTTTCTTTTCGTAAAAAACGCTTTTGAGATTTTCAAGGGGTGCCGCTTCTATCTATATGTCCAGAAAGATTGGAACATGCTAGACCACGAGTTTTTCAGGAAAGGTTCGGAAAGGAAAGGTAGGGGCCAAAAATCTGCTGAAATAAGGGGAATTGTTTGAAAAATCATTGCGGATGCAATATAAGTCGTAGCCACGAAAACTATATAGCTGAAAGTTTTGGGGTCTTGTCTGGATTACCCCCCCACCGCTCAAAATCCTTAAAGCTTAATCCAAATGAGCTAAAATCTGGTATTGTTCGCCATTCCCTTCCGAATCCCTTTCTGCAGCCTTTTTTAATTCCCCAAGCTCTCGAGCAAGCTATGGTAGTTTTCAGCCATCCTAGTTGTGCTTGACATGCGGGGGTCAGTGGTGGTTGGCCAGACGACCATTGCTGACCTGGGTGCAACTGAAATAACCGTACGTCTGACTGGCTTGGGGGTCATGTTTCTGTCCTTGGCCTTCGCTTCTCCGCTTCTCGTCCGCTTTTTTTACATGGTCTGCGGAGAGCAGCAACATAATGGCCACATTGTGTGCCGCTGTTGCTGGGCCCTTCTCAAAAAAAATGTGGTATAGGTATGTTTTTGAATACGCCGAGTTCAAATCTCGCGAAATTTTTCGATTTCGGGAAATTCAATGTTTTCTATTTCTAAGGGGGAACCAAGGGAAACCGAAACATTTTTGTCTCCGATTTTGCCGAAAAGTGGTATACAGTGGTATTCTAGGTCATAGAACACGACCTGTAGTCCATTTTTCGATTAAGCTTTTCGTTCGTTGGCTTTGTATAAGCTAAAACTGTCAGCTTAAAGTAAGCTTATGCAAAGTAACGAAACGCGTAATCGAAAAATGGACTTCAGATCCGTGTTCTACGACCCCAAAACCCCTGTATACGATTTTGTATCCAGTTTTCTCGCAATTGGAGATATTTTCTTAGTAGATATTATTATTATTATTATTATTATTATTATTATTTTAAAATAGATTATTTTTATTTTTTCGCGGAAGGGCACAAAGTGACACTCCTGTGTCTAAGGCTGTGTATTCGTGGATGAGCACCAACGCATTCTGCAGCTGCAGTAGGAGAATAGAAGTATTCTTCCGAAAGAGTCACACTTGCTTTACTTTATATTTATTTAATTATTTATATTTATTTCAGCACTGACTTTACTGCGTCCAAAGCGAAGATACTACTTTGTACTGGATGAAGGTCTACCGGCACTGCTCTACTACAAATCCGAAAGCGATTGTGTGTCGAAGCGGACGCCCCTGGGCTCGATTCCCTTGGGAAAAGCCAGCATCACATTGGATGTTCAGAATCCTCGACAGTTTACTCTACAGTAAGTCTGTACAATCCGATTTGAGCGGAAATAAGTTTGGGATTTTTGGAAAATGTTTTGCATTGCAGCAGACACCGACAAAATGCACACTGACGAAGTGAATTAGTTCTAGCTGTTTTTCTACGGTTTGAGCTTCAATTTAAGTGGAGAACGTAGTGACAGAGTTGGCGCCGGGTCCGGGTATCCGCGGGGACCCGCGGGTACCCGCGGGCCGGGCCGGGTCCGGGTCCAACTTTAGGACCCGCGGGTCCGGGTACCCGCAGGTCCGAATCCGGGTCCGGGTCTAAAATACTGAGGAAACTGGATATTGGTACATTTTGGATATTGTTAAAACATTATAATTTGTTGTTTTTCTAAAACAGTTGGTAGAACCGATTGTTAGGCATTGAGATAGAATGCTTTAACTGAGGTCCTTCTAAATTCCTTCTAACTCTGCTGGGCAAGAAACGAAACACTTAACTAGAATTGAAAGTAGAAATATGATAACTCGAATTGATAAGTTAATATAAAATTTTGCAATGCACGCAAAACTTTATCTGGCAAACAAGCTCAAGGATAGTGTTTTAAAATACAAGAAACCAAAAATTCGCTTACCTTCTCTTCTCCAGAGCAATCGTAACTCTCACATTGTCTCTGGACTCATGACAAAAAAACTGCTACCAATATCCAAAAGACTTCCCAAACTAGCCCTAGCACTCAAATCATATAAAACTTGTCGTAAAGCGTAAAATAAATTTACCTAAGCTTATCACAAGTTTTATTCATGACTGGGCTATTATTAAAGCTGCTGTGAACTTTTAGACTGCAGTAAAATTTCAGAATCAGTGAAGGTTTGAAATGCAAACTGGATCTTTTTTAGATCCGGGTACCCGGATCCGGGTCTGGACGGGTCCGGGTCCGGCTTAACGGGTCCGGGTCCGGGCCGGGTCTGAAATTTTGGACCCGGAGCCAACTCTGCGTAGTGATTCAAATATTTCATAGAGGCTGAGTTTGGTTTAAATTTGATTTCTATTGGCAGTGAGTTTGAATGTAAACCGTTTGTATCATTACGTTTACATTAAAGCGAACAGTATGTACCTGCTCAAGCCAGTAACCAAATGACAGGTTGAAACTACATAAAATGAGGTACCTATCTTTATAGTCCATTAGTGAACATTCCTCTAAAATAGGTTTCTCCGACACTTCTGTTGAATTATTGGGTTAATGCTTTTCAAATTTAATTTTATAGCTGTGTGAATCGAAGTGTTTGCGATCTGGAAGCGGAAAACGCCACCTCTGCTATGGTTTGGATGTCGGCTATACAGGTTTAACCTTTACTCTAAGTAAATCGTACTTGTCCAGGGTAACAGTATGCAAGGGCGTACCCAGGAAGTGGTCGGGGTGATTGAAAATAAAAAAATTGAGCAAATGTTAGTGTTAATTTTGCAATTTTTTTGAAAAAACTCGAACCTCCTCTTTTTGACTGCAAAAATATGTGCCCACTCCTTTTCTAAGTCGAACTCCTCGCTTTTCAAAATCCTGAATATTTCGGTGACGTTAATTAATATAAGGACGTCTACAAAAGCAGAAAATCTAATAAAAACAAACACTGAACGACCTCGACTTTTCGAGGTGCAGGGTTCCGCTATATATACTCGTTCTTTTGTAATTTTTGGCATGAGGTGAGCGATTAGCCGATCAGATGCGTTTTAGTTCGATCGAACCAGCATGATATAAATATGTGGTTAACAACGTTAAGTGACACCGCGTCTGCGAGGATTCGGTCTTAATGCTAGTTCTTCAGTAAGCCTAGTCTATAAAGGGGGAGTTGAGTATGGTTTCTCAATCGTCAGGTTATAGATTCGTGTTAAGCCCATGTCCCGACGACGGTGTTTATCATTTGGAACTCTTGGTGTTTGTCTATTGCTGGCTTTCAGCGAACTGTGGGTAGGAAGGTAACAAGAGTCTGTGTTCTGGCGTAAGCCTGAAGAAGGGCTGGCCTCTTTTCCACAGATGTAGTCAACATTTGAGTTGCTACTTTTGGCTTCGGTATGAGAATCTGAAGATAACCACGGGCACCCTATAACTTTCTGTCGGTTGGACTTCTCTCCGGGGTCACTTTACCCCTTACGTTTTTAGCGAACTCTAACGCCGTTGGCTGATAATGACGAAGAATTCGGAGGACTGTATCAGTACAATGGATCTTTGATGAAACGAAATTCATCTGTGCTTTCCTTGCCAGTAAGCTCAATAAATCTGTTGTAGAAACTGGCTTGGGATCTCGAAAGCAGATAGATAGTTATAAGTTTAATTTTAATAATAATATTATTTTAATTATATTGCGTCTGCGATGATCATAATTTTGTCATGTCTAATATTGAACGCATTATCAAATGCGGCTTTGCTCGGCCCATCATGTTAAGACAAAAGTAGAACCCCACGAAAGCCCACTGGAACAAGGAGGTTCTCAAATTATTTCTTGCGATTGCATCCAGTATTAATATTATAATTGCTCATTATCTATTCTACAGACACATTCTATTCTACAAACGTCATTATGATGTAATTAGGCAGACGTAGGACGACAGTCATACAAACATAAATAAATTAATTTTTGGCAGTTCATCTGAGTCTGCTGTGGATGGTGGTCCAGTTATGGATGAAATCTCTTGGAAGTGAACATATTACAATGTTTTATTAGCAGGGAAAATGTAGGATGTGTTTTTATTTAGTTTTTGTTTTCTTTCCCTTGCAACATCGTTCTTTCTATAATCTAGACGGACAGTGAAATGGCGTCAATGCTAGACCAGGCCATGAAATCGCTAAAGCAGGAAGACGGCGCCTTATCCACCAGCAATGAAGGTTATACTTTTCTGATCAGTTAAACTTTATCCCCCCAACAAAAGTTGGTCAACTTCAAGGGCTTATTGCAAGAGATCAACAGAACTTCAGAGTATGATTTATACATCGTTGGAATGCTCGAGATGTGCTCTATTTAAAGGTGTATTAGCAGTCTGCTGTAGCTTGCTGCGATAAAAAGTTAAGCTTAAAAGACTACAAAAAATTGCAAAAAGCGGTAACTTTGGTAGTCTTTTAAGCTTCACTTTTTATAGAAGCAAGCTGCAGCAAACTGCTTTACGCCATTAAATAGAGCACATCTCGAGCATTCCAACGATGTATATATAAAGAATGCTCTAAGGTTCTGTGGATCTCTTGCAATAAGCCTTTGAAGTTGGCCAACTTTTGTTGGGGGGATAAAGTTTAATTGATCCTAATTTTCAAGATGATTCTAGAAATCATTAAAACTGTTTTCACTTAAAATTGTCTAAGCTATACAGACAGTTCGTTGCACGGACTAGGAACTCTGTGTGGTTGTGACAGGTTAATTTTAACTCTACTCTACTCCACTCCACTTTCTGCTACACCCGAGCAGAAAATTTCATTATTCATTTTCATTTCTAGTTTCTTTCTGAATTTCAGGCAGCATCAACGTCAACATGCCGCCCACTCCCCAGTTCAAGTCCCAGTGCGTCTTCTACTTTCCCAGTCAAAGTGTTCAGGACGGGGAGGAGGGGGAAGTGTCGGAGGAGGAGGAGGAGGATTCCGACTCCGAGGGAAGTCAGAATTCCACTCCGTCTAACGGCGTCCCTCGCTGTCACTCCCTGTCGGAGGGAATCCCGGCTCCCACAGCGGAGGAGAACAGCTCTCGCTCACTCCACAAGTGGATTCGAGCCTGGCTGAAGGATCAGCCGAACGCTGCTCCTCCCGCGGCTGCCGAGAGCGAATCGATGGCGGCTCACAGACGGGGCAGGTAAGGACGTTAGTCGAGACTAGGTTAGGACTAACTGATTGGAGGTTATAGATTTTCTCTGATAACTAAGCTTTTTCATCGTTTGGTGATGGGTCTAACAGTGACTGACTACTCGGCCATATCGGGTACCTGTGTAAGGAAAGATTGATAAGCCTGTAACGGGTGTTCAAGTTCAACTGATGACCCTGTGGCGAAATTGGTTAGCATGTCTGCTCCGGAGTCAGAAGGGCCGTGGTTCGAAACCCGGCCGGACCAATTCTTTACTTTCAATGGTGAGTGAAAGGCTGAACTTCCCTTCTCTCTTCTAGGTCCTGGTTTTGTGGGTACGAGGGTACCTGGCGCCTCCCGTCTTGGGCTTGTCCTTAGGTTTTCTTGGTTCACCAGCTCTGGTAGAAGCTCTACACCTGCTAGAGTGACACGCTACGCTCTCCAGAGTCAACGTTACACGGGGAAATAGGGGTTAAGTACAATAGGAAGATTATAGGGCTCTTTTAAGATTCAGCCCCGTCCATTTACAGCCCCAAAATCCATATGATATAAAAAGCCAAATTTCTTATGGTTCTGGAATTTTTGTGAAACAGTTACTTTTTCATGTTTAGCGTCATTGAACGAAAGCCTACAACTATGAAGCCTCCAGACGCTAATTTGATGACTCAGTCTTTGTAAGAAATAATTAATTAATTAAAAAACGAGAAGTAATTTGTTGATTTTTTGCAGTAAAGTGTGGTTTTCTTTTCGTACAATCGTGTAGAAGTTTGACAGAATATGATTCGAAATATTTGTTTACATTTAATAATGAATAAATCTTCTCCGGAATGCCACAAAATTTTATTATTACACATTTAAATTTAATTTTGTTTAATTGTTAGCAGTGTTCGTTGTTTCAGGAATCCAGAAGATTTTATTCGTGAAGAGCAAGCAGAACTTGCCAGACACGAAACACTGAAGCAAAGCTCCCTTGAATTAAGATCATTTGACGATAAGTAATTCGAATATTTTGATTAGCACATTAATTATTAAAAAACTAAGATATCTAAAGCTGTAGGGCACTGGACAAGCTATTTTAAATCAATTTGTTCAATTGTGATACATTGAAAGGCCAGTTTTGTCTTTAGTTTTATATTTCTATTTGCTTATTTTATTTATAGAAAACAGGACGTGTCACAATCGGCAAAAATGGAACTGCTACAAACTCAAAATAAATTACTAAACAATGAAATCATACGACTCTCCAATAATAAACAGAGCTCAGAAGGATCCTATCTAAAACTGTTGGAGTAAGTATGGTCGTTTATGCTACGGTTCTTACAGTAGTAAAATTAAAAATTTTCACTACTTTTTCATTTTAAATTAAAATTTCCATAGATTGCTAATTTTTCATATTTATTCTAGAAAGAACTTGATTTCTTTGTTGAGTGGTCGACATTTTTAACTCATTATACTTATTGGAATTAGTCAACATATTCGACAATGGCAGAAGTACGTAGCTTATCATATTCAGTCTTCTTGACAAATATTTGTTCAACCAAAAAAGTTTTTGGAATTTTCAGAAAAGTCAAGGACATTGAAAAGAAAGTTGATAAACTGAAGCGAGACTACGTACTGCTATTGCAGTCCTGCATTCGCATTCCGCTGGCGGAACGAACCATGATGGTCGAAGTCAGACTATTTGGAGGGAACAAGGTAATAGTGGTTAACGCTTTAAATATTGATTTTTAAGGTATTTTGTTAATTTTTTACTGTTTGTTTAATGTGACGAATGCTAGTTTTCACTATTTTTAGTTATGTACCAGTCTGTGTGCTTATGATGTCTGTTGTTGGTCCTCGACTTGCACCAAATCGTACCTTTTGTGTATAGCTGTTGGTAATTTCCAAATTTGGAATATAACTTCTACCCTTAGCAAATTAGGTGCTTGCTAGTCCTGGAGTATTTTATAAAAGAATTTGGCCACTAGACTTTACGAACAAAGATTAGTCGTCGAGTCAACCAGAAAGTCTGCTTAATAAAACTTTCCCAATCAAGCGGGTGCTTGCACTTTGCAGTCTTGACTCGGAGGCTTGTAGCATTACATAATTTATACGAGTGTGACAAACGCCAAACTCCAAGCAGTGTAAGCCCCACGGTATGCTATGTACGCTATCGCCTGACCTCGTGACCTCCACAAATTAACCCCCGCTTACAGAGTTCATACATGAACACGAGAGGCGAAAACGGCGTACCCACACGTATAGTAGTAAAATTGTTAATGAAATGGGATCGATTTGTAATTTTAGGTGAAAACGCCTTTGCAAAACTATACTGAGCTTAACATTTAACCCACAAACACTAAGCTTGTAATCTTCAGAGAATTAGAACTGGTTTTTGCCATTGAAAGCTTACCAGGATTTATATATATATACATCCATTCATCCAATCCACCTCCCCAAGCGGTTCGCCGGTTAGGGGTAGTGTCAGTGATTTTAGAATTTGGTATGTGTGTCGGAGTAGCTGGCACTAAATAACTGCAGTTGCTAACAATTATCCGAGACGTATACAAAGCTATCAGTACATCCATTACTTTGTCCGCAGTGTTAAGGTGCCTTCATAGTTACGCACGCAGGTGTACGCGCTTCCACGGCCACCGAGGTGCGTTTACCAACGTCAATATAATATTGCGCGCATTGGCGGGAGTCGACGTGCGTCGATGCGTGTTAACTGGCATGCTACAAATGGGCGCGTTGGCACGTCCAGTCCATGGCACCAGGGCGTCATGCAACATTTGGAAGCGTCGACATGCGTCTTCGCTCGTCTACTCGCTACTGGAACTATGAAATTAACATAAGTCATGTCGTAGCTCCTTTTAGCAGACAGCCAACCAGTGACAGTCTCTGTAAATTTTTCAAGCTGGGATGTTCAAGGTTTCCCCAGACGAATACTATTAAAATGTTTGAGGGTGGGCTTTACTTTTGGTTCCTCTAAGTTTGGCCGAAATTGTTGGTTGACCAGACAACGGCTAATTGGCTGGCCCCCTTTGTATTTTAAATTTTCTGTTGAAATTTAATAGAAGACATCTTGGGTTTAGTTTTGATGGGGTTTTCTTCTGCTCCATGGGGTGTTGTTGGGTGTTCGTTGGGAGCAGAGTTGTTGGCCGGCCGAGGAAAACCCGGCCGGCCCGCTATGCCGACAATTCGGCCGGGTCAGAAGCAGCCGGCCGGCCGGCCGGCCGGTTTTCAGAAAAAGGACATTACTTGTTTTTATCCGTTATACATAACCAGGAGTAACTGTATGCATCAATTAATGCTAAAAATTTTGCAAAATACACGAAAAATAGGGCAAACCTTGTACCGGCCGGCCTTTTTTGACCGGCCGGACAGCCGGTTTGCATCACCCGGCCAGCCTGCCGGCCGGGTTCACAAGCTCGGCTGGCCGGGTCCGGCCGGCCGAGTAAAAAAACCGGCCGGGCAAAACACTAGTGGGGAGGGGTTAAAATTTTCGGATTTGACCTTTGAGTGTAACTCTATACCTTTGTCTGTCAATCGTTTTTAGTGGACAACCAAGAAAGTATAAAATAGGAAGAAAGAAAGAAATGAAACGAAAGAAAGAAAAAGAAAGAAAGAAAATTTATACTAAAGTATGCGAATAGCTGTATATGCTGAAATAGGCCGATGTTTTATTGTCCATACAAAACTAGATTACCCTGCGTCTAACGAAGCCCCAAAAATCAGCCAAAACCCAACAGCTAATGGTTGGCTAACAACTAATGGCCGGTCAAACTAAGTGCCGAAGATTTTTCCGGTCGATAGTCCATGGCTTGCCTGTTCATTGGCCGCACTGTTCAACAACGCACAATATTAGTCTTAGCGATACATTAACACGGGGTCCGATTTTGGTGATGTCTACTCATACTCCGAAGAGGAGTCTACCCTTGAAAATTTCCAGAATTTTAAAAGCTAAACCCAAAAACTAGCAAAAATTGCAAATTTTTACATTTTTGGCCAATAATTAATAAAAATAAAAATTTTAGCGATTGCGAAGAAATTTTTGGAAAAATTGCTAGAATCTGCTAAAAATATTGAATTTTGGGGGAAAACCCTTTTACTCTGCTCGACGACATGGTCTGCCATTTTTCCTTCTCGCTGAGGGAGACTACCCCTTTTTTGTCGGTCTGGGGGGAGTGGCTCCCACCCATTCCCCCACGTCATCCCATGCTCTTAGCAATGAAATACCTTGTTTATACTTTGGGCAGAAGGGAGACCATTGAAATTTGCATACTATGTCATCAGTACCATCAATGTTCGTTTTGTATTCCTGGCGCCGCTACTATGCCGCCCTATGCTTTCATCCTCATAGAATCCGGAATTTGGAATTAGATCAAAGAATACACAATCTGCATTGACTTATGTCGTTAATACTTTGCCAGTACATGGACCAGAGATGTCCAGAAAGATTATGTCGGGTCTCAAAGCCATGCCGGCTCGTACTTGAATGAGCCGCAGCTGTATGGATCGGTCCTCGAGTTTACGCCATCCTTCAATTTGGACAATCCAAAAAAAGGCAGCAATACTGCTGCTAAACTGAAACAGTGCCGTATGTTTTAGTTTGTCGTTCTTAAGTAGTTGATCAGCGAAATATCTCGACTGTAAGCAGTGGCTCCGTCCGTATCCTCGAATAGGTCTTTGATCTCGCAAATTCAAATTCCGCTTAGCAAATAATGACGATTTCCAAGCGGCAACCCATAGACAGGATAGCTATGCCACTTACGCCATCTCCTATTCACATAAACATTGCTGATTGTTGACCGACTACTTAAATCCTTCCTGGAACGCAATAAGAAATTTGCCGCCTTGTAAAGAAAGTCCATGTTCTGGATCTAAAATGTGAAGTTCATGAATATATCAGTAGCGGGAACACTTTCCATAAACTAAGATCAACGAATCCTGCTATAAAATATTTCAAATTTCAAGGGTGACTTCATTCGTATCTGCTACATCGGAGAGCTGCTTCGCTAATTCCACATTGGACAGTCTTGTCGACTTCTAGCTATTTCATTGCTCATTAGCAGTATTGTTGAAGAACGGATTAACCCATCATCACATCGTCAGGACTATCATTGGAAGTGTCCTGAGTTGTAGCAGTGCAAACATCTATGCCATTGATTTGGCCTGTGACCGCTGTGCTTGTTCAGCCTGTGATATTTGAGTCACCTGTAACTCAACGAGCACGTTGCATGTATGACAATAGCTAAAATATAAATACTAGAATTTAAACAAGCAGACTTTTTTGGCAAGTACAGATACTTTGTTTAACCTAAATTTTAATTAAATTCAGTCTAAATTTAAAGCTTTGAACGCATAAACTTGATTTAGAATATTGGTGTTTCCGGTGACATGAACCAGTGCATTGAAATGTCAAAGTTGTTTTGTGAGGCAACAAGTGATGATCCAAGAATAGGGCATCAACTGCTCTACTTATAAATAAATGTTGGTTAAAACGCACCGAAGGGGAAAATTTTGGAAGAAATGCAATGAAAAGCAAATGCAAAAAGCAAAATTTTTGAAGAAAACTACGGAAAACGGGAAAAGTTCGCAAGGAAATGTAACAGACACTGCACGGCGGAGCAAAATTAAATAAATGTAATAGAGAAAGCGCAACAGGAAAGTTTGAAAACAATAAAAGAAAAGGGGGAACCAGAAGGAATGATGTCAACCCCCAAACTAAAGTCACAAACGTATTCCGGTTAATTAGTGGTTTCACAGCTCACAATTTCCGATTTGACACAAACTAGAAATAGTAGGTAAGTGAAGTGATAAAAATCTTTAATAATTAATACAATCCTCGTAGTAGAAGTTAGAATTAGTACGAGGTATCAAGTTTTTAAAAAGTGTAAATGCTAAAAAAGCGTAAACAAGTGTAAATGCTTCAGCTGAATTCATATTTTTCTATCAAGAATCTCGTAAAATCTGCAGGAATCTACCAAAAACTTCGCGCTCATTTTGTTGCGTGGACTATTATTTCCTTGCCCTTTGCAGATAAATGCCCGTGGAGATAAATATTTGCTTTGGTTGGATAGTACGCGGTTGTGGAAAAATACGCGAACGTAAATTTGTGCTCCGCACATCTCGCTAATAAAATGTTTGTTGCAAGGGTGTAAAGTTTTGTTCCGCACTGCGTGAAGGGGGTACAATTTTGCTAGGCTTTGTTATGTTTGACAACATGGTTTGCTGCGTGGGGGTGAATGAAAATGTGTTACTTTGGATCAGAGTTTGCTACGTGGATGTAGAAATTTTGTTCCTGAGATCTGCTGCGTAGGGTAAAATAGTGCTTCGCAGGAGCCAACATTTTGCACTTTTGATGTGCTTTGCTGCGCAGGAATACAATTTTTGCTTTGCTTTGCTACGTGCGGTTAGATTTGCTGCGTGAGGTTAGAATACTTGCTATCCTGTGCGCTGGGGTAGATTTTTTCCTAGCCTGCACATGTGCAGGAGCTGTGCAGGCATTGCCCATACGTATCATGGATACTGGTTATTTAACCTATAATAATCAATGAAATAGCATTTTAACAAGAAAATGAGGTAAAGGAAGGCACTTGATTCCAAAAAATTATTCCAACATTGATATATTATCATTCGTTACAGGCAGTAGTAGTAAGATCTTTTAGATTGCAACTCTCACTGATGGAGACGACTTTGCCAATAATAATCAATGAAATAGCATTTTATAAGAAAATCAAGTTACGAGGACTGATCATGGCAATGGCTTTGAATGACCTGATCTTTACCACCCAAAACTTTCAAGAAAAACTTTTTGTTTTACCCGTCGTTAGCTGCACATGTGTTTGAATGTTCGCTTTAAGCTTACCAAACATTAAAGTTACATTACGCAACATTTCTCCCATAAAAGAGTTAATGTGCGGACTTGTTTCCAAAATATGCCACATAGAACAAGCAATGAAGGACGCCAACCCTGTAGTCACTGAGGCTAAACCAAGTAAATTCAACCCAGAACTACCAGGTTGATTGTCCGTTCCCAATGTCTAACGAAATTTGCTAACAGCTTCGGATTGACTTTATGAATTCTCGCCTAAATTGCAACAGACACTCGTAGGACAACTAACCATAGACAATAACTATGAATCCTGTGCAAAATTCAGGCAAGAGTTTTCTCAGACAAAAACCTGTTCCGATTCTTTGCAATCGGCAAACTGGGTTTTCGCGAAGTCGCTGTTAGTTTCAGCAAGAGTACATAATAGATAAGAGTATGACAACAGGCAGACTCTCTGTTATCAGAGCAAAAACTATGCTATGCGCGCTATCGGCTAACCCCCCCCCACAAATTGACACTCTCACACCGCCCCTATATGGGTACAGGGTCCAAACGGGGGTCGCTCACTGCTTTGCATAATTACACGTTATAATTAACCGAGGCCTAATTTGGGAACAGGGTGCAAACGTGTATGTTTAACATATGCATGTAGAAAACATACTAAGCGAGTGAGCGACCCCCGTTTGGAACTATGTACCCATATAGGGGCGGTGTGAGAGGGGGTCAATTTGTGGGGGGGGGGGTTAGCCGATAGCGCGCATAGCATAGTTTTTGCTCTGATAACAGAGAGCCTGCCTGTTGTCATCCTCTTATCTATTATGTACTCTTGGTTTCAGTATTGTTTTGCCTAACTGTTTTTGCACCAGACATCACACCGTGGTTAGGGCAAACACTAATATGTACGTATAGCACCACTTTTAGTCATAACTTGCTGAGGCATTATACCAAGAATTATACGAAGCTCAGTAATTTCTCTTTCTGTATCATATACGTACCTGCCATGCATATAACTGAAACTGTTCAATGACACAAAGCCAAGGTTAGAAGGGTTAAAAGAGTTACACATTAGCTTTAGCACAACGCCCTCTTGCTGTTTTAGCACCGTGATCGAGTAAGTTCTATTCTGGAAGAAGCGCGTGCCATGGATCCAACATTACCAGCCTTTGTTACGTAAGCTCGACAAGTTACTATAAAATTTTGTGCTATTTATGGTTTTGAAAATTACTTTAGCCATAACATATAATCAGCCAAAGAGAATATAAAGTAAACGTGGTCTGTAGCGGCTTTTTGAAGAACACAACTTAATCTTTGGCTTAGTGACTTCATGGCTGAAGCTAGCAACAGCCACACATTGAACCAACTGAGTAGTTGTGTTTTTCAGCTTTAGGACACAAACATAGCGTGCAAATTTCTTTGAAGTGATGGGTCTAATATGGGGGGGGTCAGCCGTTATCGGGCAGATAATGTCTCAAGCCTAATAACTAAGAGCTTGACGCTTGTCACACTCTTAGTTATTATGTACTCTTGATACAATTAATAGTTGGTGAAAGGCTGGAAGTCAGGAATGAAAGACTGTACAGCACTGGGATAAAACCACCGATATCCAAATTGTAAATCAGATAACCGACATGCCCAAATTAAAGGAATGTCTTTTTGTGAAAAAAGGGCTACCGAATAAATTACTCACAAATCAAAAAGAGAGTAAGATATAAAG
This sequence comes from Trissonchulus latispiculum, assembly GCA_030248195.1. Taxonomy (NCBI): domain Eukaryota; kingdom Metazoa; phylum Nematoda; class Enoplea; order Enoplida; family Ironidae; genus Trissonchulus; species Trissonchulus latispiculum. The sequence goes on from JASAND010004532.1 coordinate 15,929, forward strand.
GAAAAATACAGTTTCAAGATGTGAAAAAGTGGACTTTTTCAGAACAGTGAAAGGTGAAATAAAGTGAAATAAAGTCACTAGGTGAAATAAAAGGTGTCGCCCTGGCTGGAGGTGGGAGAGCGTGACCGGATCCTTAGCGATCTAGGAGGGAAGGTCGACTTGCCAGCCATGATGAAGCTGTCCCGGAATTGGGGATAGTGGCAAGATCGCTTTCGTCATCTCCAGGCGCTCCAGCTCCTCCGGTACGCCCCTGAAAATGTTATCGCATCTACAAAAACCAACGAAACTAAAGTCTTCTTTATGTACACCATTGCACAAACGTATTATATTATTACTATATTAAACAACATTCGTACTACACATCTATCACACAAAATGGTAAACTTGTTCTCATCCAAGTTTACTACTATGCCCCAAAATCGCACGCAGGTAGTACCAGCGGATCTTGCACTTGTAATGATTCTGGAGGGTCAACGTTGAAAACATTATTGTAAACGTTAATGGAAGTCCAGATGCATAACAACGCAGGAGGGGAGAGACTAAGGTTAAAAGCTAAGACTAATAGTCTTTGTCTTAGTGACTTCAGGGCATCGTTTTTCATCATTACTATTATGATCACTGCCACCAGCCGTGAAAACAGGCTTTATCGATTGGTCTATTTTTGTTTTTTGACTTATTAATTTTTTGAGAGACAATTTTTTGCTCTTACTTTTTGAGTCTCTTAGGCGCATCGTGATGGCTGAGGTTATTAACCCTTTTTCCTTTGATTTGTAGATGGCTTGATATTTCCTTGATTTTAGTCTTGCCAACGGTGGCTCCCATATGGACGTCTACGGGTTTCAGCACTGCTTCAACGATGAAGGTCTCCTCCTTCACTATCTGTGTACTCAGCTGCACCAGCACTTCCAGCGACCACAGCACCAGTACAACAAGGAACGATGGAAGATCTATCTTCGGGCCAACAAAGGACTGATCATAAATTCTGTGAGACGACGGTTTTGTCTTTTTTCTCGTTCAGTTTATTGATTGTAAAGAAAGAAAGAAAGATGTAATCTAGTTAGGCTGGCCTTGAAAGTAGAGACTTCTCGACGATCTGAAGACAGGATCGGTGCACGGATTCATCACGAAGCCAAAAGAAAGCAACTCCTATGAACGAATAGACAGATGAGGCTACATTGTGACGGCGAGAATAACTGTTGCTGGTTCGTGGGCAGTCAAATGGAATTTTCAGTGAATTGTGCGACCGTTGCTTAATTGGTATTAATCTATCTGACGCGCTTTATTTCAAACACATATAACGCACTTAACCGAGGGGCAACCCCTTTTCGCTGCGAACAAAAACTACTAAACCTGTGCTAAACATTGTGCTATTTTCATAATCATAAATTAAAAATGTTATAGTTAATCACAAAAGATTAATCAGATTAGTCGCTAAAACGTTAAAAAATAAGTGTAAATATTTTTGCCAAACGTTTTGATTAGCGTTTGTGAGGCCACAGTAACATGACGTGAAGAACACAACTAAGAACAGTCGTGAAGAACAACGTACGTGGAATACGCATAGCAGTAGATCAAAGACTCACTAAAGCAAATGTTACTGAAATCTGGTTAACTGCATTCTAAAATTGAGGAAAGACAAATTTCAGGGATCAGAACTGTATCTATGCCACAACTACTAGAATAACCCCCTCCCAATTCCTATTATAGGCTTGGTTAGTGAAAGTGGACCGGAAAAGGTTTATAGGCTTGGTGCCTGCTTTTGTTGTAGAACTTGTAGTTGTCAAAACCGTTGTCTGTTTTCTGTGGCTTTCTCCCAATAATTCCTTTTCATTTTTTCTCTCTTATTTCAGAAGGAAAGTAGAGAATTGGTCCGGGACGGGATCCCTCCAACCTATCGTGCCTCCATCTGGCGTCGAATGGTGAATCAGCAGGTGGCGGACTTGAAGCAGCAGCACGGTCGATACTATTACAAAAATCTCATTAGTCTACATTCCGGTCAGGCTCAAGCTAAAGTATGAGTTTTCCTGTCGACACTCTGTGAAGGGGAAACGTGAAATCAGAATGCCCCATCCTGACATCAAAAACACATGAATTTTTTTAATCGATTAAACATCGTTTTTTAGACAACTTGCAAACACTGCACATTTTACCCTATTATAGCCCGTCATGTTCGGTTTCTATTTTCAGGGTACAGTGGTTTATCATAAACAGATAACCCTGGACCTGCTCCGAACCATGCCAAATAACATTCACTTTAGTTGTCCTACCTCAAAGGGTGTCAGTCAGATACAGGAAGTCCTCACCGCCTTCACCCATCATAATCCCGCCATTGGCTATTGCCAGGGCATGAATTTTATTGTGGCCACGGCTCTTCTTTTTCTCAGTCCTGAAGACACCTTTTGGTAATCAATACAGTTCAGATATGTGGTAGTTTTAATTTTAATGGAAAATTTTAAAATTTTCTGCTGGTTTTCACAAGGTATAAATCTGGTCATTGTGAAGCTTTTCCGTTTTAAAAGTCAATTGAGCATTATAGTTACAATTTTTAGTTTCCATTTGCTTACTCGGAGTAAAGAAGCGAAGATCACAGATACTAAATGTGGTAGCCAATCCAAATTAAAGTAACATATTAATATGTGTTATTTCATAATAGATCCACCTACAAGTGTAATATATTCATTCAGTTCGAAGAAAATTTCAACATTGTTTTTGTTTTTCAGGTTTCTAGTGGCCCTCACGGAGAAATATTTTGTGGGCTCCTACTTTGATTCTTCGCTGAGCGGGGCCCAAGCGGACCAGGAGGTTCTGAAAGAATTGGTGGAGTCAAAACTGCCCCATCTGGCTGCCCATCTGGACGCCTGTGAAATCGATTTGGCAACTGTTACTCTCAACTGGTTTCTTGCCCTATTCTTTGACTGTGTCCCGTTTGAGGTTTAGTTTTTGATTGATCTTTTATTTAATTATTATTCACTATTTTAATTTTAATTTTAGTGAGTATTTTATTTTTAATTTTGTCGTTTTAAATTTTGAAGAAGCAAAGCAATATAGCTCTTTATTTTAAACTTAATTTCTTATAGACCTTGCTCAGAATCTGGGACTGTTTTCTGTTGGAAGGTCCGAAAATGCTGTTTCGATTTTCTCTGGCCTTACTGAAAATGCACGAAGAAGCCTTGACAGAACGATGTGATACGATATCCGTCATGAAAATACTGAAAGCGACCTCCAAATATACCTATGATGCTGACGGGTTAATTAAGGTAAAAGTGATTTATTGATAACTTGAATTAATCCAATTAAATTGATTAATCAGTAAGCTAGCTGATGCTAGATTGAGGAGGGGCTGCTAATTCAACTAAAAGTTCAATGTTGGAAAAGCTAGCTAATCTATTGTCACATAAAAGAATTAGGTTTAGTTCAAATCAGTTTAAAGTTTGAAATAATTCCATACGCAGTATAGCCTTCACAAGTTGGTGTTGTCCGCCCAAAACTCGACATGATCCGCATATAACTTCACAACGTCATTTATTCATGTAAAAAGGTAAAGGTAAAGTGACCCCTGGAGAGAACTCCAACCTACACAAGGTTATAGGATGCCGGTGCTTATCTCCGGATTCACAGCCCGAAGCCAGGAGCGACAACTCTAATGTTGACTACATCTGTGGAAGGGGGGCCAGCCCTTCATCAGGCATTACGCCAGAACACAGACTCCTGTTACCTTCCCACCGCAGTGGTACCCATTTACCGACCAGTTAAGGATAGACAGCTGGGTTGGCTGGAGCCCACGGCGAACCGATATGTGCTTAGTCCCTTGCTCAAGGGGATTTGTGAAAGCCTTGTGGCAGCGGGGATTTGAACCTAGGACCGTCAGATCTTCAGTCGAACACCTTACCACTCGGCCATTACGGCACTAATATGACATTTATTCATGACTTTGCCCATTTATTAGATCTTAAGTTCTTAAGTTTGAAGAACAACATAAAATTTAATTTTTTCAGCTAGCTACCGATGGTCTGAGACCATTTCCGCGACGTTCCGAGCTGGCTCGAAAACAGGCCGCCTATCTTCATATGCTGAAACAGCGCCTGAAGCTTAGAGAAGAACTGCGGCAGGCGCTCCATATTATGTCACCCGGAGTCAAGGAGATCCCCCTGGCTCCCCCGGGGAGCTCCTCGGCGCCCCCTATGCTCCTCTGGACCATTCAATTCTGCCTGACAGTGGACGATGGGACAGCACTGGTCATCTGTGGTCATCAAACGCTGGCGAAACTGGCCAAAATTGACGTCAGAAAGTCCACTATGATCATTTTGGATTTGGAGGTTGGTGGGGGAATGAATTTAAATTTTAAACAAATTTTTATTTTTAATCATTTTACTGTTACTCTTAGTATTACTAATTACTGCATTAAACTAATTATTGCATTATTTGCTTCGTATTAATTATTAATTTTTGCAGTTCGATTGTAAAGTTTTGGCCGTGGCTGTTCGAGAAAAAATGGCCTATTTATCGCTGATATCAAGTTATCTGTGTGCTGTCGATATTGACCTACAGTAAGTTTTTAATTAGATGATAACAGCTGGGAATTGACTTTCTCCTTTCCATCCATGTTATGACAATTTTGTAATGCTCTTTCAGACTAAACTGTCCCCAGGGAATTAATTTTTTTCGATTTATTTAGGATTTCAAATTTCATTGGTTTAATTTTGTTAAAGGCTTAAATCTGCAACTATAGATTGGTTTCAATATCAAAGTTAAGTTTGGTTCGATTGTGCCTTTATGGTTCAACCAGTAGAGCGCCGGTCTAGTTAATCGAAGATTGTGTAGATTCGATTCCCACCACAGGCCCGAATAATTCGGGTCTGAGCTGCTTTAATAGTAGCATCTTTCATTCTTTCGTTAATTATCTTATACATTCATTATAGGACCAAAATTTGGGAGCTGCGCCTACGAGATACTGCAATTTGTCTGCTTTGTCACGACTGCAATTTATATGCTGGGCTTACAAATGGTTCCTTTGCGGTTGTTGAGGTTTGTCCTATATTGCTAAGCTTTGAGATTTAAAAACTTTCCACCATGACTGAAGTAAAAAGGGCAATTGTCTCGTATAATCTAGAAACAAGAATACAACAATGGTTTTTTGGAATGGAGTATGCAAAGAAATCATCATAAGAAAGCAATGGGTTTAACTTCTACTACTGATTTATTATCAAACCTTCAACAATCTCTGCAACTGCATGAATGGTGTAAATAAATAAAATTAGAGAGCCGTGCACCGCCGAAAGCTTAAAAATTATTAGCCGGATTTGATCGTGTGACCTTGTTTCAGAATTGACAATCTGCATAGTGAAATATCATAGAGCATTACTTGTTTCAATTTATTCAGTTTTATTTTAAAATCTAGATTTAAATTATTTACTTTTCAAATTCGTTTTCAGAATGTGCTTGCTAGTTCCTCTGGCGGCCCAGGTTTGAATGATATTTTTTATATTCCTTTGGGTCCGGCTCCAGTCTCCACCCTCTGCTTTGTGAAGGATCAGTTGTGGTGCGCTATGGCCAGCAAAGCAATCGTTCTAAGCATAAGGTTAACTCATTTGCATAATCGATTAGCCAATTTACTAGAAGCAACTTGTGCAAAAGTTAATCTTTGTTCGTTTGTTTATTGAAAGTCAATCACATAGTGCTAAATTAAACACACGTTTGTTTCTTAACCAGACACGAGTCTCAGATTTCAGAAATTTTTTAGCAATAAGTAAATAAATTTTTATGCACACGTTTTTCTTCGTTTTCCAGAACTCTGGATATTATTGAAGAAGTCTATCTAGCAGCCAATGTTTCTGGCGGTTCCGTATCCTTTTTTGAGCGAGTTCAAAATTTGACCTACTCTTCGACGTTTGGGATCTGGCTGACCTTACAGAAATCCTCTCTGATCCAATTATGGGATCCCGTCCATTACACGGCTACTTTACTTTATGATATTTCCAATGATCATTTCAATGTGACCTATAAAGTGCGTTTCATAACCATTATTAAATTTTTGAAATAAATATACTTTAGCCTGCTGTGCCATGAAACGTTGTGTAGTCCACTTGAGCAGGGACTAAATAAGTTACAGTGGACGCTAGTCAACCATGCCTAATTAGTTAGTTAATGGGTGGATACCTACAAATACGTTTGTTCCGATAAGGAATCCTCCTGGCCGGGCTGGGCCCGGGACTACGAGGATCACCGGGCCGAGTTTGCTGCCCGAGCTCGGCTCGGCGGCCCGCAACGCTAAAACGTAATTTGTTGTCACTGAGTACAATACAATTCTAAGTGTGAAGGAAAGATTGCAGAATCAGCCCCTAAAAAGTTGCCATCATTTGAGGCTTCACTCCTAACTCAAGGAAAATGTAACCGTGGACAAGCAACGTCACCTCAAAGCTACATTTTAAAGATTTTTGATCTTAGATCCCTGTAAGTCAAACAAATTCTCCCTCTGTCCTCGTGTGCGGCAGCTTGAAGCATGCCCAGAAATATTTATTTCCGTTAAACATAAGATTGTCGTATTATTAACTTCAGGAAGATGAAAACATTCAGATTACGGCCCTACTCTGCTATGATAATACCCTATGGATAGGGACCTGGGACGGGTATTTGATGATCTATGAGATTCGACAAAAGGCAGGTGCGGCAGGTTTCCCTCCTGGCTACAGTCGCAAACAAGGTAGTCTCAGTTCGCATGGGAAATCGTCCAGCTTTGAGCACAGCTGGTCCTCTTGCCAGAGCCCACGACTGATCACCAAATCTTCGCATGCGAACCGAACCGATTCGGCTAGATTGCTGCAGGACTCGGGTAAGAGTTGGGATGAATGACACGTAAAGTCGCATTATTCAGCATTTCGTCATGTAGAATTTTACAATACAAAATTTAAATGTGTAGCATTGAGAGGGTATTATATATTGTAAAGGTTTGACTAATGTCAATGGACAAATAATTTTAAATAAACGGAAGATTGCTAGATTCTAGAGAGTGTGCATGTCTACTCGCCTAGTTCGCTTACACTACTCAACTACGAAACGCGCCGGTAATCTATTTTACGAAATTATTTAATTGACAAGACAAGACAAAAATAAAGTTTACCGCTCACAGAAGCACAGAAATTTAGATAATCGGTAAACAAAAATCACCAATACCAAACAGACAAAAGTAAATTCAGAGAGAACAAAAGAAGAATGAGGGAGAATCCCCAAGAACCCAAGTCGAACAGTCGGGTGCGACTAAAGAAATAATCGAAATTTAACCGACCGCTCGATAACAATTTTCACAAGAGACTGTCCCGATCCCGAATTTGAGGGCTCAGACTAGAATTTGAAGGATTAGCTAAAGAAACCGAGGTCCCTACACACGAGGACAATTTTCATTTATTGTTTGTGAAGATAGCATTACATTTTGAATAAATTTAGAGGAAAATCAAGGGGTATGTTGGAAAATACTTCACAATATAAAAGTGTGACAGCTCACAGACTCTCTGTTACCATCTGCGGAAACAGCCTGTGTACCATCTGCTGACATCCCCCACATAAATGACCCCAAATTACGACTCTTTACGCTCATTCGCCGTATATTAGAGTGTTTGAGTATCTTTGAGAGCTCGAAAACACAATGGCTGTTTGACCTAAATGTCTGCTTCGAAGAAGAAGAAGTAAGAACGCATGGATAGATTTGTTGATTTGTTTGAAGTGAAGGTACACATTTGTGGGCTCAACAGAACATATACTTACAGAACAGAGAGCTATGTCACACCCTTATAATATGTAAATTGGTAGTATTGCGTTGTAGACACAGAATTGCGGAGATCAAAACCTCATTGCGTTTAACACAACAGTATTTAATTTGCTGAAGTATCCTAAAACGTTAGAACATTTTAGTTTGTATCAAATTAACAGGCTACGGATCGCGTGTCATGGATCGCCGCAGTACCAGATCCTTCAGCATCGAGCAGGGCGCCGTCAGTCCGGATCCGGACTTTATTCGACAGCTGGCCCGTGGCTCCATTTCCAAGGACAACATTTTCCGGGCACCGCTGACAGCCTCCCGGGAAGAACTGGTGGCAATGAACGAAGCTGGCCCTGAGGACCCGTTCAGCTTCTATCGACCGAAGAGTAACAGTGCCTCAACCTCAGCCCTGCCCCAATTAACCACTGCTCTAAGTGTACCTAATAACAGCATTCATTGGGTTACCTCTACTATGAGCACGTCTGTAAGTGATGGTCACTTGCCATATATTAGAGCAAGTAGTACTTATTCTTCTAGAAACATGGATTTAGTATATACCCATTCTGCGGGTGGTGGTGGCGAAACTGTGATGACATAGAACGAATGCAGAAATTTTATACTGAAATATAATTTATTTAATGTGATAAGGTGGAGTATTTTAATCGGATGCAATAACAAATGCAAACTAATTTGATAAATAAAAAACCCATACTCTAGCTATCCTCGATGTTAGCTACTCTATTTCAAAACTCCCAGATATTTTGTGTTAATTTATTGCATTGCATGTTGCGTGAAAAAATACTATAAATACGTAATCTTGCCACTCCATACGTGCTTCAGACCAGCCATTTTCTTTCTGCAGCCAAAATCAGCCCGCTGACATTATGTTTAGCCACAGCTGCTGCGAACCCAGTCAACTGCGGACGTGAGTGCAGCTGGTCGCTGTGGCCCACCTGGTCTGACTCGCCAGAGCTCCATGGATGAGTCCAGTAAAGCCGCCAATGCGGTTCGAAATTCCACCAGTTTGACCAGTGTTTTCACAACAGGTAAGTGTTTTCAGTTATTAAAGTTAATGAATAGAAGGTGTCTTTGAAAGGACAAAGTCATTGTTTGTTTATCCGTGTAAGTCAACCCATACTTAACAGGCTGATTGCTTGGATACCTCTCTATGTATGATGCTAACAAAAACTGTTTGTTTGGGTAAAGCACCGCATTGAGAACGTTTCGTCTTCTCTAAGGAATCGTTATTAGAAATGACAGTCCTGGCCGAAGGGAATGAAAGCAAGTGTTAATTCCCAACAACTTCGACGGTGCAGATTTAGTGAAAGCTTCTCCCGGTGGGTATTCTTCATCATTTGTACCATTCCAAATATTGGCTGGTAGAACAGAAACTCTAACGAGCATTAGCTTCTCTTAGTTAAATAACAAGCTTACCGCTTTATCGCTACACTAGTTAACTTTTTCTTTTATTTTTTATTCTTTATTTATTTTCAGGTACCTATGACTATGACGACCTGATGCCACTCTACAAGGAAGATCTGGAAGTCAGCAGCTTTCAGCGCGGTCTCGCCAGTGATCAGTTGGCCCGAACGGACTCTGAGTGGAGTCTGCAGTCAGAACTGCCCGCGTCGGCCGTTGTGGCCGCTTCCAACGGCGGTCTCTGGTACTTGGCCGATAAATCCGGTCAGAGATGGGGTCTGGCCAGTGCTGAAGATAGTGATCCCGAGCTGGAGTGTGAGAAGCTGAAACTGCGCCGGCGGGACCTGGATATTGAGGATTTCTTGGGTCGCAATGAGCACCGACCCTCTATTAGGTCAGCGACTACGCTGTTGAAAGAGTACTTTCTGCCGTTTCAAAGATCTGAGCGCAAATAGTTTTTTGATAGTTCATTAAATTTGTGTTAATTTAATTAAATTTGATTAAATTAATTTGATTTATTGTTAATTTATTTAAATTTAATTAAATTAATTTGTGTACTTGACGAGGAAA
>JASAND010004533.1:0-28293 GCA_030248195.1 Trissonchulus latispiculum
AACTTTTGGAGCGGACAGGGTATCTGGCTATTCCAGATGACTATTCTGATGATGAACCGACGAACGATCTCATTGAACTTTTGGTCGACAACAATGAAGAAGCCTCCTTCCCAAACTTCGTGCGGCGGGCCGGCAAATACCATCTAAAGCTGATTTTTGCGGACAAATCACAGCGGGACAAGGCGGTGGCGGACGGAGTTAAGATTGGGCCAGATATTGGCACCTCTGGAGATCCCCAGGGAAGAGGAACGACGGCGTCTACAAATTCGGCCTATCTTCTGTATGACATTCCTATAACGGATTCCGAAGCCCACATCAGCCAGTGGATTCGATCACTGGGTTTGAGTGAGCTGGGCCTTGAGTGGACTATGCGAACACCCTCGGAAGAACTCCAATTGGGACAGCGGTCGCTCTGTCCTGGTAAAGGTGGAAAATATGGGGCAAATTCCTGGGTACGCTCCTTACGTAGCGGAGGGATCGGGAACCGTCCAAAGGGCCCAAATTTGGTATCCAAACTGGGGGCGTTGGTGTCTGCGGTGCTTCCAAGAGGGGCATTATAGGCGGGACTGTGAGGGAATCAAGAGGCAATTCCCAAGCCCGGACCAACTCACGGGGCAGACCTGGAAGGCGGTGGGAAACCATTCGTCCTCTGCCTATCCCAGAGGGTGCATTCGGAGCATTAGTCCAAGAATTGGAAAATAGGGACCACACCGGGGGAAGATGAGTCTTGCCATCAGTCTGGGGAAAGTCGGATTCTCAACGACGTGACCTCTCAACGGAACTGATGAACGGCGTATCTCCTGTGGCACAGCCGGATCATCCCGAGCCAGTGGGTCAAGGGGGATCGGAGGACGAACCGACCTCGTCCAAGCTCAGGGCGAAACGAATTGGGAACTGATCATGGCATCTAAAAGCACCCATTATGCGCAGACGTACAATTCCTCTGTGGTCCCTTTCTTTACCAGTCGATTCCCGTTCAGCAACCATTTCGACTCCCCATTCGAATTGGACGGCGAGAAACTTAAAACTTCGGAACACTACTATTTTTCGCGTAAGTGCAAAAAATTCATGGGGAGATGAAAGGTCTGCGGCCCTGATCTTACTTGCTGCTACTCCTAGCAAAGCGAAGGCCATTGGTGGCAAGATAGAGATAAATCTGAATAAAATCGGTCGCTTGGGAAAAGGAGGTGAAATATGAGGCCATGTGGAGTGGAATCAGGCCAAATTCAATCAGAATAAGGAAGCAAGACTGGCGCTACTGTCTACCGATGGGCACCGACTCGTGGAAGGGAACATCAACGATCGATTTTGGAGCTGCGGCCTCCCAATTTTGGACCCGAAAATTAGGGATCATCGAAAATGGGCCGGGAAAAACGTTCTGGGCGACATGTTGACCATGTTGCGAATCAAAATGCTGCAGGTTCCGGCGTTACGACAGGAGCTCGCCGACCACTTTAGACCTGTCGGCACTTCCACCAAACGGCCGAGGACCCCCAGTGAAGAATCCCGAGATAAGCGGCTGAAATGAAAAGCTTCAATTTCTTTTTGTGCTATGCTTCATAATCATGGCTCCGATTACCCTTGTTAGCATTAATACAAATGGATTAATGAGAAACTCTAAGGTTGATCAGCTTTTTGTAAATATCAAAAGAACGGATGTAATCTATATCCAAGCAACAAATTTTACTGGAACGAACCCTTATTTTCAGAAAATTATGAGCCCCACCTTCAAAATTTTCCATTCGTATCGTAATGCTAACAAAAGTGGCGGAGTATGTATTCTAGTTAATCGCATGCTTGCTGGAGTTTTCGATATGATTTATGAAAATGAAGGGAGGGAGATCGCAGTTAGAGGTAAAATTGGAGGTCGGGAATTTTTCTTGATCAACATTTATGCCCCAGCAGATTTTAATGTGAGATCTGAATTCTTCCGAAAACTACTAGAAAAGCTAGAATCAAAAGTGTCAGATGATGCCACTGTGTTTTTGGCAGGCGATTTTAATTTTGTGCAGAATGTTCAGCTGGACAGAGATTCCGCAGCTGAGTCAGAACATACACTGAGACATGCTGTTAAAGGGAGATACCAACTTAAAAGCATCCAAGAAAAGTATAGCTTAGTGGACGTTTTCAGAGAAAAGTATCCTGAAAAGAAAGAATTTAGTTGCACAACCCGTTCCTGTAGAAGCAGGTTAGATCATATGTATGTAGCTGCACGCCATGTTGGTGCTTTTATATCAGTTCAGTATATTCCAGTGACTTTTTCAGATCATTGTATGTTGACTGCTAGATTTGTCGATAATTTGTTTTTCCAGCAGCGAGGGCCGTCGTATTGGAAGATGAATACTGCCGTGTTTTGTGATAATTTTTTTGCACTTGATTATGCAATATTGCGGTACGATGCTCAAACTTTGTTCACTAGATCAGTGACTATTGAGGAAACCTTCAAAAATTGGTCATGGTTTAAATCGGAAGCGAGAAATTTGTTCAAATTTCATAGCAGATTAATTGCGCAAAGGAAACGTAGCCAAAAGCAGATTCTCGAAAATCAGTTAAAGGAAGCGCAAACACAAACTAATTTTTGTGAGCAGGAAAACTTGAAAGCAAAATTGAGAGAAATAGAGTTGAAGGAAATAGAGCAAAGTCTCGGGCGAGCACATAAGCTTGAAAACTTGTGCGACGTAATCTCGATTTTGACTGCCAAAAAGATTGAAGAAAAAGAAGGAGAGAAGCGTTACATCTACTCACTTAAGACGGAGTCAGGGTCAGAAGTATACGGAAACGCGAAAATTATTGCAGAAATGAGACAGCAATATGCAAATTTGTTTAGCAGTAATGGAATTGATTCAGCCAAAGCTATTTCTTTTCTGGAGAGCACTCAAGCTATAGTACCGGAAGACACAAGAAATGATCTTGATCAAGAAATTTCGGTCGAAGAAGTTGAAAAGGCGATCAAACAGTTCGCCTTGAAGAAAGTCCCGGGAAAAGACGGACTTTCCATAGAATTTTATCTTTCTTGCATGGAATTGTGCGCTCCATGGTTAGCTAAAATTTTCAATTCAATCTTGCAAACCGGAAAATTGCCAGAGGACATGTACATGGGAATTATCTCCCTTTTGTACAAAGGAAAAGGAGACAAAGCTGAACGGAAAAATTGGCGCCCACTAAGTATGTTAAATGTGGACTACAAAATTTTCGCTAAAGTATTAACTAATCGACTTTCAATGGTAATGCCCTATTTAATAAAACAAGACCAAACTTGCGCTGTGAACGGCAGAGACATTAGAGATGGAATTTTGAATCTATTGGGAACTTTGGATTATGCTAAACACAGAGGAAAATCATGCGTTTTCCTTTCAGTAGATCAAATGTCAGCTTTCGATCTTGTAGAATGGGATTTTCTCAAATTAGTCCTACAAAGATTTGGTTTTGGACCAAAATTGAGGCGATGGATAAGCGCTATCTACAAGGAAAATTGTGTCCAAAGTTCACTCCTAGTAAACGGTTATATGTCACTGCCGTTCAAGCTGGAACGGGGTATAAGGCAAGGCTGCCCCTTGTCACCCCTACTGTACGTATTATGCAGTGAAACTTTCCTAAATCGCATCAGAAGAAGTCCCTCTATTCGAGGAATATCCGTTTTGGGCAGAGAAAACAAAGTTACAGCGTACGCTGATGATACAAATTTTACACTACGAAATTTTGATTCCGTAACAAAAATTTTTCGAAAATACAAAAAGTTCGAACGCATTTCTGGAGGGAAGTTGAAAATCGAAAAAACAGCACTCTTGCTCTGTAATGGTTTCAGACGTCAAGACGTTCCTCCCGAATTTAGATCGTACCTGAAGACGGAAGTTAAAGTGTTTGGTATCTATATCTCTGAAGATGGGATACAAAATCAGAAAACTGAAGACACTTTTCAAGAAATATTAGAGAATTTGAAGACATTGACTCCGCCAGTCAGGTCTTCAGTATATGCCAGAGTGGCCAGCCTAATGACTTATATCTTCTCTCAAGTCTGGTATGCAACTTGGTTTGTCAATCCCTCCAGAAATGTGATTGAAGGTTTTAAAAAATGTACACAAACTTTTATTTGGCATCCACTCAACCGAGGGGTGTTCAATACTGAATGTGCCACCCTGCCGAAAACAAAAGGCGGAATAGGCTTTCCAGATATAGAGCTCCGTATTTTAAGTCAAAGATTGGCTATCTTAATTAGAAGAAAGCTGGGAGCGGCACAAGCGTGGCATCAAATTTTTGACTTTTTCTACGGTCAAGTAGAATACAAGAGTATGCGAGCTACCAATTCAGCACAAGTCCCAAATTTTTATAAGGAGCTTCGGAAAGCAACACTGATACTAAATTTTGAAATTAATCCGAATTCAATCTCGTTTAATGGAGTTCAATATACAGCTGCGTCGGTTAAAGTTAAACAGCTGTACGAGGCGTTAGTGTTGAAAAAATTTTCTCATAAAGCGAATTCAAGAATAGAATACTGGACCGAAAAATTTCCAGCGATTCCTAGAGCTGATTGGGAATACATCTGGGGTTCGATGAAGACAAAATTTGTAGAGAGTATTGCCCTGGACACTCATTTAAAACTTGTTCACAACGTCTTTCTAACAAACAAGCGATTACATCAAATAAACAGTAATCGTTCAGAAAATTGTGATTTTTGTGCTCAAAATTTGCAAATTTCAGTCTCTGAAGATATTTTTCACGCGTTCGTTGAGTGCCCTCGAATTCTATCTTTTTGGGGAAGAGTGAACGTCTTAATCAAAGTAGTGTCTCGGCCTTCGCAACAATTCGCCCAAAGGGATCTGACAAATTATGAGAAGCTCTTAGGAATTGTGGTTAGAAGAAATCCAAAACTGCTCAAAAATTTGAACCTGCTAATTCAACAGGCGCAATTTGCTATTTGGTATTCAAGAACTATTTACAGAAACTGTAAAAGCGTAGCTGATGTCTGGGATATTTTTGTCAGATCCCTTGGACGAATAGCCCGAAATGCGAGCGCTTGGCTGTATGAAAATTTTTTGAATCAAAAGCTATCAGGAGACTTTGGAATTTTTGTGGAAAATGAACTGGGTGTTCTTGAAATAAAACAGTGACTGCAGCAGTATCAATATTCGGAAAAACTCATAGTATCAATTTTCCTAGAAAATTTTTAAATGTACTCTGCTCTCAAAGAAGTTGGAAAAAACTAAAAATCTAAAAAGTAAAAACTCACGCATTAGGCAAGTAACCGGTTGCTATTAGTTTTAGTTCCAAAAATTGACTCAGATATTGCAATAGTTGTAATTCTTAAATAGCTTCCGATGAACTAATATGCAAAATAGTTTAATCCATGTTGAAACAGCCAATTGAACCCATAATTTAAATCCAAAATATTCAAAATAGCTTGTCAATCATGCCTCGCAGACAGGAAAACCCGAAGCTGTACATTAGTATTGCCACTGCTTTCTGCTGGGAAATGCAAATTAGTTTGGCACACATCACAGGCATGGAACCGATACAACAAGATAAGAAAGTAATAAATTAGTTTGCAAATTGAATATTGCTTGACAAAGTTAGGAAAAGATAAATTTTGTATTCTAAATTTTCCAGCTGTCCTGCGCACTGTGCTTAATGGTATTATTTCCCATTATTACAGTATTGATACTCTGTAACCTGTAATAGCGCAGTGCCAAATCTCATTGTATTGGAATACAACTTTATGAATGTATGCAAAACTGTTTACATAAGACACGAAATGTGAATGTGAGTTGTAAGTTTGTCACATGGACTTATTCTCTGTTAATGCTAGCATTTAGTTTGTATTGATCTCTGCTTTTGTTAATAAAACTAATAGATTCAGGAGCTCCAGAGATTAGTTCTCTCTGGGTAAGAGCGCTCACAGCGCCCATTGGCTCTCTCCTGTTCGGACTAAGGCTACGGCCTTAGTGACTGCAGGCAGGCGTTTTTCATTATTTCTTTATGATTAATGCCTTGTATCCTTCGTGGATCCGCCTGCTGGCCAGCGTTTACTTCATTTTCTTGACGTAAATGCTGTTTGTATCTCTACGGAGATCCGCTGGCCACTGCAGTCCTCTTTCTGTGCATAGCACAGTCAGAGAGGTTTTGATAAAACCTTCTCTGGCTATGTTGCAGCATAGATAGAGCCGAGCTGGCTGTCCTCTTCTTGGACAACCAGGCAGGAGCTCCAGAGATTAGTTCTCTCTGGGTAAGAGCGCTCACAGCGCCCATTGGCTCTCTCCTGTTCGGACTAAGGCTACGGCCTTAGTGACTGCAGGCAGGCGTTTTTCATTATTTCTCTATGATTAATGCCTTGTATCCTTCGTGGATCCGCCTGCTGGCCAGCGTTTACTTCATTTTCTTGACGTAAATGCTGTTTGTATCTCTACGGAGATCCGCTGGCCACTGCAGTCCTCTTTCTGTGCATAGCACAGTCAGAGAGGTTTTGATAAAACCTTCTCTGGCTATGTTGCAGCACAGATAGAGCCGAGCTGGCTGTCCTTCTTGGACAACCAGGCAGGAGCTCCAGAGATTAGTTCTCTCTGGGTAAGAGCGCTCACAGCGCCCATTGGCTCTCTCCTGTTCGGACTAAGGCTACGGCCTTAGTGACTGCAGGCAGGCGTTTTTCATTATTTCTCTATGATTAATGCCTTGTATCCTTCGTGGATCCGCCTGCTGGCCAGCGTTTACTTCATTTTCTTGACGTAAATGCTGTTTGTATCTCTACGGAGATCCGCTGGCCACTGCAGTCCTCTTTCTGTGCATAGCACAGTCAGAGAGGTTTTGATAAAACCTTCTCTGGCTATGTTGCAGCACAGATAGAGCCGAGCTGGCTGTCCTTTTGGGAATAGGAAATTTAATTTAATCCGTGCTGGCTCATATATAACGAAGAATTTTATAACAGGAAAACGTTGTGGCCACGGTCGTATAAAGCTTTTAATTTTCACATGAAGAATTGAGTAACCCAAAGCAAATATAATATGTACCAACCAAGGTATATAATATCTAGTGTAAGTTGGAGGACTAATATAAGCAAAGGTGAAACGATGACGTTTTAAAAACAAAGAAAATAGTTGCGCCGAAGGCGCAAAATTTTTCTAAAAAATTTATTTTGTCGTTCAAAGTTTAAAGAAAGTTTTGTGTTCTGTTCAACAAAAATAACCAAGATGCCAATTAAAATTTACACTTTACACTGGTCAAGTACAAAAAATAGGAAAAAATAGGAATTTCGGCTGAAAATAGGAATAAATAGGAATGTCTCGAAAAAATAGGAAAAAATAGGAAAAATAGGAACCGCAACAGGCCTGGAACTTCGCAAAAAATAAATTTGTTTTGAGCTATACTGCAGCCGGTTTACACTAATCATACGTCCCCGCCAGCACTGCATCAAAACACTATGTTATTGTTGCAATAATTACCGGGCAAGCAGAAGGCTGGACCTCGAGGATCTTATCCTGTTACCAAAAAGTAGGACACAGAGAACAGGAGTAAAGTTCCCCATGAAATCCTGGGTTTATTTTAGGCAAAAATAAGTGGGGGGGGGGGAGAGAGCGGAGGGGGACGCCCCCCTCTCCCCACTAGTGGGGGGGAGGTCGAAAAGTGGGGGAGGGAATTAAATGGGCCGAAAATGCTAAAAATGCTGTATAAATAGCCTGCTTTCCACATACACTGCTATAACTATGATTAAAAGTGCTCAAAAATCAAGTTTTAGCACCAAAAAAGGCGATTTCTGACCAAAAATTTCCGGCGAGGCCGGAAAAATTTTGAAAATTTTGATCAAAAATCCTAAAAATTGGGCAATTTCTGGGCACCTTAGGGTGAGTGGGGGGGGCAAAGCCCAAAAAGTGGGGGGGAAGGTGCTCGAGTGGGGGGGGACCCAAAAAAGTGGGAAAATAAACCCAGAAATCTACCGATAACCTTGCACTTTGATCTGACATTATGCATTACGGTTTAGAGGACGAAAGAGGCTGTGATCCTCTATCTTGCATATGAACAACTGATGGATACCTTAATAATGAGGGGGGGGGGAAGATTACTTAGGCCAGCATAGTGTCTGCTTCAGCTACCCATTGTGGCGACAATTCAGACGAGGACAGTTATACAAGCTAGTAGAGACCTTCACTGGTCTGGATTTTCAGAGTTAGCACTCATAATACGTATGCACATGATCTGGTCTGCTGGCTGAGTAGTCGGCATTAACAACAACAGCAAAACAACATGAAAAACGAGCCATGGGGATTCCATGTTCAAAAGAACTAATGTTTATAAGTCACGCAGAAAACATGAAAATACTGTATAAATGTTTGACACTACCTAAAACTGAACTACCAACCTACTGAACCCTAAAAAATTTCGGAAGAGAAATGCCTGCCAGAGTTTCAGGAATTTCGCTCCCCCCCCCTACTCCACGGTTACCTCGTATTACTGGGATTATTCTAGGGATTTTTTAAGAGGGCCTTCTTAGACGAGGAGCGAAAAGTCCGAGAGACAAGGAATTTTGGGGTGGGGGCGAAAATTTTTCTACAAATAGCTCTATTTCTATTGCATACACTGGAAAGTCGCGATTGGGGCCCTAAACCCCACTAGAATAAGCCCCGTATTATGTGGTATACAAAACTGATCATCATAGCAGCAAAACCTGATCAACAACAATCTGTTCACCTTAACATCAATCGGTAGTTCGGGAGTAATTTTCTGATTATCACTGACATCCATAGAACTGCTTCCACTTATACTGTTATTTGGGTCTGCGTCAGTGACACTCTTCTTCATCTTTTTCTGCTCCTCTCTTTCCTCCTCCCGTCGTTTACGGTCAATCTGAGCCTTCAGATGAGGCCGTATGTCCAGCTCAGGATGAGTGTCAAAGAACCGATTCGATTCGCGAGTGTAACGATGAATGAATGATTCCAGACTCTCCTCACTGTCCTCCTCCCCCGGGAAACACATCTGAATTTTTCCATAAACCAAATTGGCAATTTCACGCACCTGAAAAAGTAACTGCACAGCTGAAGTGAAGAGAAGAAAAAAGAAACCAAACAACTGGCCGATGCCACTAAAATTTGGCATCCCTGCATGCCTATACAAATTATAGTGGAACAGGGTCTGGCCTCAGCCAACAACAGCCTTGAAGACAAGACAAGACAAGACAAGACATGAACTATGCACTCCAGAGCTTGACTACAAAGTATTAGGATCCTGGCAGACAATGCAACAAACAGCTGTCAGGGTTTTTGAGGCTCACAAATGCTTCATCGGCCGGATACCATACTCACTGTCCTTGCATCCACCACCAACAGGACACTACCGGTTGCGATAGCTCAGCAGCGTAGAATCTATATGTCACAGCACATTGATTCCTATTCGGACAGCAAATGCTGTCGTAAAGATCAGATTCTAATGATAACAATATAATTGTACCTGGTCACTTTGCTGAAACCTGCGACATCGTCTAACTGTATCCACAAACGTGGGAACCCGCAACAGTATCCGCTTGGACAGGGGAAGGTCAGATATGTAGCGTAGTCTGGCCACACAGGCCGGCACATTAAACTGACCCCGTACCAGATACTTTTTAATCTCCAGCTCAAATAGTAGCAAATCTTTGCAAAGTTTCTTTTCCTCCTTCAACAACTGTGCCGATGAGACTATGGGAGTGGAGGACCCCTTAGCTGGCACCTTTTCCTCATCAATCAGCATGGTCATATTATCCCGGCGCGGAGCGGCTCCCCTGGGACGCAGCGTCTCTCCCAGGGGCAGTTTGCTGGAACGTCTCCCAGTAGCCGGCGGCTTCTGGCCAGAAGAACTACTGTCCGTTCGTTTAGCCATTTTTGCCGGAGGCGGTGCCAGGTCGTCGGTATCCTCTGCAGACTCCTGAATCCTCCGTTCAGAAGTCACAGTGGTGGACTCGGCTGTCGGTTCCTGATCCGATGAAATGGGTTCATCTACGGATCTCTGGATGAACTGACCGGTCAACGATTCTTCCGACATTTCTGAAGCATTAACTTCTGGCAAAGATTGAGCGGATGGCACGTTTTCCTTGTTGACCATTTCAGAATCCTGCAAAAGTAGACTATATAAAGGAAGAAAATGTGGGTACGTAATGAATTTTGCAAAAACGTAAAGGCAAAACAAATTACACAAACTAACGAAACTATGCAAAAAAGATTCTATTTACGTTTTATACCACGAATAGTACTTATAAACAAGTTAAATCAACCGTTCATTACCCGCACTTGCACACTGCTCGTATCCATGTCCGAGCTGGCCGTTTCCGACATTTGACTAAGCTGCTGATTTCTGGTTTCCGCTTGACGCCTAAAAGTCAGCTAGGCAGGTTATAAAATAACATGCTAGCTGTTCCGACGGACAATCTAGGTGAATGGGCGTTTTCAGCTAAATTTGGCTTAATGGGATAAACCAATGAAGGACCGCAGTAGCGTAGCGGTAGCTACTAATCTTCTAAAATTTTCTAATACGTAGCAGTAGCGATAATAAATATTTCCACAAACGTTGCGCCTGCAACACTATTCTTAAACGAAAACATCCCAAAAACACAAGACTGTAGTTGAAAGCTGATTCCAAAAACGTTCAGTTCCAGCAGAAATTTAGAAAGTTTGGCTCCACCCCTCCAGGCAAAGTGTATCTAAGACCGACAACACCAACTTTCGAAGGCTCCACAGGACGCTTTGCTGCGTGAAATAATTTGATACTTTAAACTATTTTGCATCAAACCTAATAATGCTATGTGGCAAAAGACAAGCTAGCATTTCTAACATTGAACTTTTAATTAATTTCGTAGCCCCCCTTCCCTTAATCGGCAACCAGGAGTCGAATATAGTAACGAACATAAATCCCTAATCTAGGGCAGACATGCACGTGACCATCCATTGTATGCCTTCCGTAACTGTTGTAGGGTATAATCTAAATCAGCCCGTTTTGGGTGAAAATCCGAGGGAATAATACATAGACCACTCAAGAAGACTTTAAAAAATAGTCGATTGACATCAATAAAATACTGAAAACATTTCATACGCCTCATTCCGATTCGTATCTGCTGAACGCTTTCTTTTTCTCGTACGTCGACGATTTTCTTCTTCTTCACTTTCATCGTCATCAGCGGCGAATAATTCTTTCTGCCTAAAAATGAAGAAAACGCTAACAAAAGAAATTCTCCCAAGCCAGTTACCACTTCTAAACGTTTCTCCAAGTTAGAAACAGAGCCAGTTCAACTTAACTCTTCTGAAAGCAATTTAGAAGGTCTCCTAACTTCTTCCTACAAAGCTCCTAGACAAGACAGCCTCCTAAATAAGTGGGCATATTCAGTTGACCAGCCCCCATAAAAGTTTAAAATTAATTGTTGATTACAAGATCAATCTTAAAGATCATCCAGAGTGGATGCCTCACCGAAGAAGTGTAGCCGAATGGTTAAGGCGGCGGACTTCGGATCGAAAGATCCGAGGTTCGATTCCCGCCTTAGCTATAATGACGCTACATTGTTTCCTTGAGCAAGAAACTTATTACTTAGGCCACTGCTCCGCCGGTCGGATGAGGCGTTAAATTGGTGGACCCGTGTGCTGCCTTGCTGGGGGTAGTGCACGCTAAAGAACCCTTAATCCACTTATCGTCAAGAGTAGGGCGCGGAGTTCCCGGTGGAAGGTACCCCTTGGGATATACCAGCACTTCTGCAATGTGGTCCGCCTACCTCCTGCGAGGGAGTGTCGGGTGCAAACGAGTCATGTACTCAAAATGGATCACACAACTTTCCGGGTTTGTCTCTGATCCCACCCCATCTGAGCTTGGGGCTTGGAGTGTCGAAAGATGCTGCGCTCCTCTACCCTGCGTATGAGCAGTTAATGGATGTCTTACTACCGGAGCCGAAAGGCCAAGAAGGTGTCTGCTCTATTGTGGGACAGCATTCAGGCGACGAAGCGAGTCATACTAGCTATGACTGATGGGGAGAGACAAAGGTTAGCGCCCTCATATAGCCTCTTGGCTGAGTAGCTCGGCAATAACAACAACAGAAGTAACTGAAGAAGTAAGAAGTAAAGCTATCGAAAGGGCTGAAGTGGGCAAAATGCAAAGAATCAGAGCCGCGTTGCGAAAGATCCTCCTAAGCCTAGGCGAGCTCCTAAGTAAAGCTTAGGTGGCCACTTACACTCTTAGAAACGTTCCAGTAGAAACTACAGGAATCGCTTTTGCAGATGATAAATACAACACACATATTATAAGGATCGCTGCCGCGACCCCTATGAAAGTTTTTGTAGAAAATACAGGTTAACTCTTGTAATTTCTACAGGACATCGTAGTTTTTACCGAACATATAGAATTGGTTACAAGTTAGACCAGTATTCAATACAAATGAAACCTGTAGTTTTCACTGGTTTACAGGTTTACTCTATAGGAAAGTACTCGATACGCTGATAACGCAAACTGAGTATATAAGGGCGACAGTGATCCAAATTATTAAAAACTGCAATTTTTGAATTTTTTTAAATTTTCAGTCTTTCAGCACCCCGAGGGTGAATTTTTTGTAACGGCCGCTCCCTGCTGAAAATATTTTGGGAGCGGCTGCCCCCCCGCACCTGCCCCCCCCCCCCTTTTTCAAATAACAGTTCGCTCCAGTAAAATTTACAGGTTTTGTCTTGTAAAAATTACAGGTTTGGTATTCGATTCAGGACAGGATTGTCAAAAAGACAGATTTCTTTAGTATTTTCTATAAGAAACTCTTGTAATAAAAACTACAGGTTTCCTTAGTATTTTTACAGCAAATTCCTGTAATGTTCACTATTCGAGAGGCCGGTAAAAAATACAAAGTTACTTTTGTGGGAAATACAGGAAGCTCCGCTAGTAACTGACCGCACAGGAGCGCTTTTGTAGAAAACTACAAGAATTCCTGTAATTTCTACAGGAGTCTTTTAAAGAGTGTAGGAGAATTGGGATTCAAAAGATTCTCCTATAGTGTTAGCCACGTCTCCTAACTTAAGAAGGGCAACGCCAGCTAGTTAAAGTTAGGAGAAGTTTTCTGAAGCGGGTTTAGGAAATCTCATAACTCCCTGAGGATACCTAGGAGAATCTTTTGCAACGCGGCCCTATGGCTTTGGAAAAGCTTTGCAAAAGATTCTCCTATGGATAAGAGCGCTCTTAAGATCAGCTTAGGTTATCACTTATGAGAACTGGGGTTCCAAAAGACAAGCTATGAGTTCCTAACTGTTCACCCAGTTAGGCGCAGCACTAGCTAAACTTAGGAGAAAAGTTTTGGAACGAACTTAGCAGTCCTCCAAAGTTGTTCCTAGATAGCTCCCAGACATCCCCCTAAGTATCCTCGTAATTGGGTACTTAGAAGAATCTTTGCGACGCGGCCCTGATAAATGGAATCAGGCCCTCTGAAAGCAATTACGATCATACTTGATAAGTTCGGCAGCTATGTTAGGTACCTCCTCCACGGGTTGTTCCTCCGATGCTACGACACTAAAATTTAAAAATACTACATAATACCCACAGCAAACAAACTAAACTAAATTAAATAAACGCAAGAAAATGAAGAACATTCATCTGTGACTTGTGAAAGCCGTAGTTACAAAATCAAAACAGCAAAAGGAAATAAGTTAAATGCCTACGTAATTTATCCAAACCTGGCTTATTTTAACGGGGTGGAGATGGGGGACGCCCCCATTCGGCGACGTCCCCCCATGAAATGCCCCCAATAAATTCTGACCTCCCCTATAATCCCAAAAAATGCCAAATTTAACCATTTCCACCCTAAATTTTTTAAAAACTTTTCCGGCTTCGCCGGATTTTTAGTGAAATTTTCGCTATTTTAGCCTAAAAACCACTTAGAATTAGTCATTTTTTGACAATCTTTAGCAGTTTTTACACAAAGAACCCGCAAACATTCAAAAAATTTACAAGAATATGATGGACGGTGGGGGAAGGCCCTATGATGTCTCCCCCTCCAAATTTTGGCCTAAAAATAAGCCAGCCAACTACGTATGTACGTACTTTAATTTCTAACCGCTAGCTACGTACCTTTCCACATTATTATCACTGGTAGGAGGAGCAGTGGCTGAAGCTTCAGAGGCCGCCCTAGATCCAGATCGCCGCCTGGATCGCCTGGTTCCAGCGGCCGGAGTGGCACCATCGTCCACACCAGTTTGCTGGGGCTCCGTCGAACCCTCCGTCAGCGCCTGCAACTCCTTGTTGAGTCGTCGCTTCTCCGCCTCCTCCGCTCTGGTGGTTGATTTGCCAGAGCGACGTCGACGACTGCCAACTTTCGGTGGTTCTTCAACAGGTTCTTCTGCTGTCGGCTGATCGTGACTGGAGGAGGAATGAGATTCCACAGTCTTTTCCGTGTCATTTGAATCTTCCTGACTAGTAGCAATTTGACTATCATCTTCTTCTGGTTCAGGTTCTTCGGGTTCAGGACCAGCTGCTAAAGCGGGTGTGCTCTCTTCTTCAGCTGTTTTTGAGGATTCTTCAGGCTCCTCCTTTTTTTCGTCCGCAGGGGTCCTCTTTGCCCGACCAGATCGCCGACTGGAACGCTCAGAGGGGCCAGACTAAAATATGAAAGGCAAAATACAGTTTACCTAAGTTGGTTACTACATACAAGCAGGCAAATAGGAGGACAACTAATTGAGGGTAAAATGGTGAGTTTTCGACTTATACTATGATCACAGTCACGGTCAACGTGCAGTTTTACTCAAAAGCATAACCAGAATTACACAAAATTCGGGGAGTTTTATCGTCCCTGAAATCTAACGACCTTTACATTACAATATGGTTTCATAACAATGCCAATAGTGCATGGCAATTTCTTCCGATCAGGGATGTCATAAATCGCACTTTACTAGAACTATGTATGCTGAAATAATCATTTTGTGTCAATGATAACGTCTTTACAAAAGAAAACTGCTGGAGATTGTTTGTGCACATCTTTACATTCGAAGCTAAGTTAAATCAATTTTCGGGAATATTTTACTACATAATGCGTAATGAAACCGTTTAAAATATTGTTTATACCAGGAATGAAAAACCGCACCCTTTCTGCTAAGTTGGAGCAAGTGTCAGCTAAATATAGAAGAGGAACTATTAATAGGTCAGCTGTTATTTTGGAGTTTTAAAAGCTGGAATAGCCTACTCAGAAGGTAATATGGTACGACTTTTGCGCAAGGTCAAACATGTAGTCAGTATGGTTCTTTAAACACCTTATTATATCTACACTGCGTGCTGATTGCTGTCCAAAGGTCATATGAATGGCTTAAAATAGAACAATTAATGCACATTCGTATGCCTAGTTTATAGATACTGTCTTTCACAAATTTTAAAATATATGTTCTATATCTGTGCACACTGCACATTTATCGTTTGCACGAAGATGCTTATCGGAACAGTTATCAGCCGAATAACAAGGCTGTGACATTATCAACTTGACTTGAGTACACTTTTAGATATTTTGACTGTTGACGCACATGGTATATAATGCACAGCTTAAATGCAGGTGCAGGTCATACAACTGTTTCTTTCACTGCTAAATATGAAGGCGTGTCCTTTTACGTTATATCGGGGTATTTTTAAAGAGGGGGGTACCTTCCCCCGAAATTGTTCCCCGCTCCCAAATTTTTGCCAAAATAGACAAATTGTCAAAAATCTTCGGCTTCGACGGATAGTTTGGTCTGAAGACGTCTATTTTTATACTGAGCATTTTTAACTTAACTAAACACATGCATTTTTGAGAATTTTAGCGTTCTCCATGCAAAACTGGCTTTTTCCTAGGTAAAATGAAGGGTGGGAATCTAGTTGTTGCAGTTGAGCTAAAAATTATGCAATTTTTAACCTAATCTTGGGCTTAAAATAGCTAAATAAGGTCTAAAAATCCGGTGAAGCCAGAAAATTATTTGAAAATTTACCCTCAAAGCCCTATTTTGTCCGGCACTTTTGGGTTCTGGGGGGAAGGCCCGACCCGAAACCTATGGAGCGAATCTGGGGCCAGCCCCTGCAGGCAAAAGCCACCAAAATACGCCAATTACCAATTTTTGGCTATTTTTTGAAAAATTCGCTCCGGATTGCCCCCTACCGGAACAAATAACTAAAAAAGTAGGCCCTGAATATAACCAGTACGAGTCCAGGGCAGGCTACATGCCGCACTCTAAAAATTTATATATGTATTTCTTGAGTTCTTATGGTTTTTGTTTAGTAATTAACACATCGATGTATAAATTTTAACCATGCCTAAGTCGAAGTCCAGCTATACCAGCTTATACCAACACGAATTAACTGAAAAGCTGGTTAGTGTGTACGTTTTAAACATTTCTAGTTCACCATCCGCTGAAATTGGAAGTGGATTTTTATTTTTATTTAATACTATAATTTGTTTTAGCACACGACCTTAAACAACGAATTATCACAGAATTTCAACATATCTGCTATATATTGATCTTTAACCACAGCTTCCACATGACAAAATCAATATACATAGAACAACAGCATCAGTTGAAAATTTTAGAAGTAAAATATGCCTATTCGATGGAAACTGTGGGGAGCCACAACAGCCCTTTCTGTCATGTACTATGCACCCTACGGCTATCAATACGACATTCTCAACACTCCGCAGGATGTGATACAAAATTTCGTAGTGACCAGGCTGGAGCATAACTATAATTTAAGCCTTAGCAAAGCAGGTAAGCATTAATTTCGTACACAGTATTAATTAATAAATTAGCGATGTGCTGCTAATTAGTGACCATAATCTTGACTAAATGGTGTGGAGGGGACATCGTTCGTCATGGCATCCTCCACTCATAGAAGTATAAGATGTTGAAGACTCAGTTGCTAGAACTTTCACATCCGAAAAGCAAACAGAAGCTCAAAGATAAAGTAGAAAAGCTATGACTGTTCAGTGATCAACCTGCTAACTATATAGTAAGTCCGAAATTCAATCTCTATTCATTCCTCGTATATTTAAAACTTAACAAAAATCGGATTCTAGAAATCTCATTCATCTGGTCATTCTACGTGGCTCTGCTGTCAGTGGGAAACATCCTGGGATGCTGTATAGCACCGGTAATTGCCGACAGACTTGGTCGCAGGAAAGGCCTAATGTGGACTGCCAATCCAATCGCTGTGATAGGAGCCGGGATCCAACTGTTGGCCAAACCTACTGGAAGACCAGAACTTCTATTGATATGTAGATTTTTGATAGGTAAAGAAGTTCCTTTTTCTTGGTATGATAAAAGTGATTGCGGCAATCACCAAACAATGACCACACTTCTTCATGTTCCGCAATAGAAACTAGCTTTATACGTGAGAGGACTTCCCAACATTTTTTCTAAAAAAAACCTCGAAAATTAGCCGCCCCCTCATACTCCACTCCAGGGTTAACATATGCGACGTAAGCTACATATTAGAACCTAATGGCTAATAACCCAGATAACACAAATGCCTTCCCAAATAAGTATATAAGTATTCAACGCCAGAGTGTTTGGTCAGCATAGCGAGCTACGGTAAATTTGATGCATAACTAACAAAAAATTTCAATAGAAAGTATATAGTTATCTTACCAATCTAGCGAGCGGGGACACTCCCCTCCCAGTAGAAAAGACCAGCGTAATATAATCCTGCCATTTTTAGGGTTGGAAAGTGGGGGGAGGTTGGACTTGGCTTCGAAAAGTGGGGGAGCAAGCCCAAAGTATAAATATACCTGGATTTTCACGCTTAAAATGAGCTAATAAGTCATTAAGTTAGCTAAAAATTGAGAAAATACTTGAAAATTTAACCTCAAAACCATAATTCTTTGGTTCTCAAACCATAAAACTCAACTTTGGGCGACCGGCAAAACAGCTTGTGGACTAATGTGGAGTATCGAAAAGTGGCTTGGGCTGCCGAAATGGGTGGCCCGCTTCCATTAAAAAGCCAGTAATCACCTTTTGCTTCAGGTATTCGATGTGGAATTTCATCATCACTCATTGCCACATATCTTCTGGAAAGCTGTCCAGAAACAACAAGAGGAAGAACAGGCAGCATAATAGATTTCTGGTAGGTTCTGATCGGAGAATATAATTGGTTGAGCCTCGACAGCCAGGTTTAAAATAACCTGCACAGCAAATTTATCTCTCTAAATAGAGCTGTTGAACCCCGACGTACAAGGTTGAACCGTGAGAGATGTGGCATATAAAGGAATACGTATATATCCGTATTAACCTCACTCAAGAATCAGATTTCAAAAAGAATCAACATGCACCAAGACTGCCAAACTTGATCAAGCAAACTGCTCTTACATTATCCAGCTCGCTCGCAAACAAACACTCCTTTTATCTCTTAAAGCTCACGTACGATTCTCACATTATGCATAGCCTGCGTAAAATAAACTTATCATTGAAAAACACTGGGCTAGACAGTGCATGCTTTCAATTTAGCGAAAGACATTGTCTCATATATTTAAGCGTGCCCTGCCTCCACTTTAGCACATACCCCTTACAATTTGACAGTTTGGAACCACACCTTTTCTATTCTATTATAGCAGTTCTCTTGGAAATGCATTTGCTTTTCTGTTTGGTATGCCATATCTGCTGGGAACAAGTTACGGGTGGCCTTTACTCCTTTCCTTAGATCTGATCTGTGCTGTAGCTGCAATCATTTTTACACCATTCTTTCCAGAAAGCCCTAAATATAGTTTGCTACTGAAAGGCAAAGAAGAAGAAGCCAAACAGGCAATTTCATTTTTTCACGGGAAACATGTCAAAACCAGAAATGTTATCAAGCAAATACTAATGGAAGAAAGCGAGCGTAAGTCTCTGTGCTAGATATATACCGCTATAATCGGGCTTACTGATTACGTAACCTTAATTTGCAATCTGTGCCAGCACTCACATACAAGGAATTAAGTAATTTTGGCCTTACGCAGGATAGCGTTAATTGCTTAGACCTAAATCCTAGAATTCACTTGAAATGAAGGTTCAGTTTCTGAGTTTGTTGTCACAATTTATTCATCTACTACTACTACCAGCTGCACCCAGCTGTTTTATCCGGGCATAGGAAGCACAACCAAATCCATCAACCCCAACAATCCTCTTTTTTTGCTTGTCCCTTTGCGGCTCAGGCTCAATAATTTTGTAAAAAAAGGCCTAATTTCAAAAACTTCTTCCGATATATATACCGCAAGAAATTTGCTCAACACCTTTTAACTAAACTTAGTCACTTTTGAGCATTGGCATTTCTTTAAAAACTATTTCATAATGAATTCTTCTGCATACTGCTGAGGAGACAATCCCCTCTGGAAAATCTGAGCAGTTTCAATATGTATAGTCAGGGCGGGGAAAAAACACACCCGAAAAGATGGGGAGAAAAAACACACCCACCCAGAGAACTCAAGGTAGCAGATATAGTGACCTAGTATAGTGCAAATGAAAGCGCTATCTTTTTACAGTGAAACCATACCCATAAGGTTGGTATTGGCCAAAGCGTTATATTCTGACACTGTTCCAAAGTTGACCCCTTAAACCACCTCTGAAACCTAAGAAATTTTAAATTTTGCTAAGCTTATTTCTAGACACCTATAAGGAAAACTTAGCTAGTCTTTGGCATAGGGGTATATGTGGACCCCCTCTAGCGTTTGGTATAGACGGCAGCCTCCTGCCTTTTATGCAGGCTGAGTACTGGGTGTGTTTTTTCTCCCCGCCCATTTTGACCCCTCAGCGGGGAAAAACACACCACCCAATTTTCACAAATAGTCCAATAAGTAGTTCTGAGCAATTCTGATGCTCTTAACGATAAAGCGGGTCTTGTTTTGTAATTTTGGTTCAAAAATATGCACTTAGAGCCTCTAATAGCTTATAGATTAAGGATTAAAATTTGCTGCATCATCGTGCCAGGTTTCATATGTTTACAAGGCAAATTTTTAAAAATCTTAAAAAACTTAATGAAATTGCAATTTAACGCCAAAACTAACTTAAATAATGATAAACAATGACATTTGCAAGTGTTTTGGTATATTTATAGTTGTCTGGTGCCGCTTTTGCTGCGATTTGCGATCATTTCATGGGTTCAGGTGCCTTGACATAAAATGCATCTGACTATGTCCGATAAGCAGCTTTCTACTGGAAACAAAGTGCACTATGTTATTTAGCATGGCCAAAAATGTACAAACAACCTTTAATATGTAACAATTAGTGTCCCGCGGAACACCCAGGATCAGTTTTAGCACCGTGTTTTTTCCCACCGGTGTGTTTTTTCCCCAAATTGCGGGGAGAAAAAATACAGACAAAATCGATTATTGCTACTGATGTACAAGGGATCAGGCGGATTTCTATACATGATTCGATAGAACTAGGAGCGATATACACCATGGTACAAACGCAAGCTCTCTCTCAGCCTCAAGACAAAAAAGTTACAGCCTTAGTTCCGTATATGTGTTTTTCCCCGCCCTGACTATAACTATTGTCTTATTATTCACAGCAACGCAGCATCAGCACATAGAATAACGTTTTTCACATTAATTTAGCAACAGCAATTGCACAAGGAATGACCTTCTGGGATCTTATAGCAAGCTACAAGCTAGTCTTTATTCTCAGCGTAATCATAGGCCTGCTACCTAGCGTGTCTGGATATCAAGCGTTGGGATCCTACAGTGCGCCAATGCTGGAACAGTCAGGAATGCCGGAAACATGGGCCGACAACTACACCCTGCTAATGTCACTGTTCGAACTAATAGGAGCTGTTGCCAGTTTGGTAGTAAACAATTCAGCACCGCGTCGGCTGGTGCTACTGTCAGCTCTAGCAGTAACAATTATTGTGAGTTGCTTTAATTCAGGAATGGTTATTATGGGAGGGGTGGGGGAGGGAGCGGCCACCGCTTTCCGAAAGCAATTATTCCCTTCCAAAGTTGGCCCATCCCAAATTAGTGCCATTAGACTACAAAATAGTAAAAGTTTTAAACGTATGCGGGCATATCTTACATCATATGAACCTTTTTCTTGAAAGTCTATACGTACTTGTTTGAAATTTAGGTTTTAAGCCAAAGTTTTAAACTTATGCGGGCACATCTTACATCATAGGAACCAAAGTCTATACTTGTTTGAAATTTAAGTTATACGTTTTTATCGTTTAAAATAATATAAAAACTAACTACCTAAATTATTTGTTTGCTCAAGGGTAGAAAAACTTCTAAAATATCTTGTTCCACGTTGGCAAAAATTAATGCTAGAAGACTTAGCAGCTAAAACTTAAAATGACGTGTCATCGACAGCTTCAATACAAAATTACTGAGATTAATAAAAGGAACTTAACTGCGTGCGTCAGTATTGTTTGCGTAAATAAAAATAATTTAAGGAAAGTGTAACCGACACTGATTTTAAGAAATGAAATTATAACAATGTAAAGTAAAATCCAGACAACTGCATATATAGCTCTATTATTGCTCATTTCAGGGTAACATCTCAATGTACGTTTTCTGTGAAATTGCTGCCATGGAGTCAACGCGAAGCGACATAAAACAGTACCTGCTGGACGCGGCAGGAATGGGCACTTTCATTGTGGCTGCGGCTGCGTCAATGGCTCTGTTTCCATTGTGCGAAATTATCATGGCCGAATTGGCTCCTCTTCCTATTCGAGCAACAGCCACCAGTGCATGTCTTGGCGCGCTAGCATTTGGTATATTCCTAATTATTATTGTTTTCACATAGACAGCAGGGTCGTGTCTAACATTCACACATACACACATCCCACCATACACACACTTTAAATCATTTTTAGCTCTAAGCTGGTACTCAGATTTTATTTCTGTTAAGAGAAAACATTGTGTTTATTTCCGAGGGGTTGGGGTGATAAGATCCAAATTTTGAGTTTCCCCTATTCCGCCCTATATAATAGACCACTTTTCAGGCTTCATATTCCTACTCGCCGACTTATTTTGACAATTTCAGCGCTAAAAAGCCGAAAAATGTTTTGCTATTGGAATCCATTCGTCACTAACTGCATTCGCTAACTGTCATCTTGTTTCAGGCGACGTTGCAACGAAACTGATAACCTGGCCACTGTTTACACTGGTGGCACATAATGTATTCCTAGTTCAAACAGTGCTGTCTGGCATCTGTCTGGGACTATTAGCCTGGCTGCTTCCAGAAACTCATCCAGACTTTCGTGAGATAGACAATGAAGAATTGTTACACCTTCGACAGAAAATAAGGACACGAGATGAAGCCTATTATAGTTCAACTGGTACTAGTATACACTTTCCTACAGTGGTAAATAGCAGCAGCAGTAGTAGCAGCAGAACATCAAGAAGAACATCCTCAGAAGGTGAACTCCCGAAGACTAAAATGGATGCAAATCTAACTGATGGAAATATGCCAACAAGATTAATGGATGCCATGCTGCCATAAGTAACTGGACACTACTGCCTTGAAGTATATATCAAGGTTCGAAGTTACTAGACAATAATACATTTGTTCCATACATACCTCTTCAGTTACATACAACGTAATCATGTGCTTCTGTGCTTGCAATCAAATGTATACATCGTATAAAAGACTATTATATATGTGCAAACAACAAGTTACAATTGTAGGAATATTTCAACATAGGTAGTAGAGTATTGACATTGCGTAAAAGTGATTCAATTCCAAAAATATCTAAACTTCTGCTGGGAGCTCCGCACCCTACTTCATTTCTCAATCTGATGAATGTTAGGTCCCTAGTTTCCAAAAGCCTAGCTAAGCACTCACAAACACCAGACTATGTACGTGAGTCGGTTTACAATCTGAAAGACTTTACAATATTACACGATGGGAAAGACTGTTGCAATAATATTATACATGCATGGTATTATTAGGAAGGAACAGTAATTAATTTAGTAATTTACCGTGGTTTCCACACCGGACTCCGTTTGGGAATGCTGCCTTTCCGGTCGTCGACTACTAGTGCCTCGACTGGTACCAGGAGTGTCTTCCTTGATAACCGACGTAGTCGGTTTATGATTAGAAGGAGATGGTTGTGATGAGTCAATGTCTTCGGCTTCTTCTACATCAGAACTTTCTTCCTAATACAACAGAGTTAACAAAGGTTATGTTCACAGAAAAGTGCTATGAAATCAAAACGCGCATTAAAATGTTTTATAAACTCAATGTGTTCGTTTCAAAGAGAATTCAAATCAGCGTCGTTATTATGTCAATAGCATAACATAAACGCAAGAGTTCCGTAAGAACAAGTTAAACACTACGCTTCTATTTTTCCTGACTGTGTCCATCCAAGATTACAATAATGTTTCTACTTTCTGATGGCTATGTAGGGCAACCTTCCTTAGCAAGGCATTTCTTAGGGATTTCTCCTGAGGGGGACATTCTGGGGGGAAAGATTATTGCAAAATGGAGCCAAAATTTACATTTTTGACGATTTTGCATGGACAAACGCTAAGAATTCTCAAAAATGCCAGTATTTACGCTGAAAATAGAAATTTCTACGTAAAAATCTCAGACGAAGCCGGAAATGTTTTGAAATTTGTTCGTTTTTGACAAAAATTTGGGCAACCAATAAATCTCAGGGGGAAGCAAAAATCCGGGGGAAAGGTAAGGTCGGGGGCCACCTTTCGTGCAAAAAGTACCCTACTTAACAGCTATCAGAGCGCCTAACCGCTTTCCAGACTGCGGATACACTACTACACGAACAAATGACGATCTTCGATTTGACTGGTACTAGGAAGCCCTCCCAGACAATGAGGAACGAGTTCACACGATTTACCTCCAAAAGTAGAAAATTAAGCATTTTTATAGAATCGCAAAGCTTTCTAACAAAAAGAGAAGCCTAGCTTTCTCTCGATATAAATAATATGAAGAGCACAAACTCATGTAAGCCTGCGAGCAGAAAAATCTATTGGAGAAATCAGTACGCAAGTACGTACCTGATCAATAGACGCATGAGCTGCAGCCTCAACAGCACTCTGCAAACTGTCATCTCCGACACCACCACCTTCCTAAAAATGCATTTTATACACATCAAAATAAATACTAAAAAGGAATAAAAATTCAAAGGTAATTTAAGGATCATCTAAGTACAAGCAAAAGACGTGTGTACAACATTTGACATTTGAATAATATGTAAACGAAGTCTTTGGAGTAGATACCGTACAATTTTTAAAATACCGAAGCAGCAGATTCTTAAAATCCGAAATCCCGGCTTTCATTTACAGAAAATCTAGAATATTTTTCCAAATGTTTTGCGAAATTAAAAATCAAACAGAATCAACATACAAAAGTCATTTCCTCATTTTGAAAAAAAAGCAAAAACGATTCTAAAAATATATATGCACATCTGTGATTTACTCCAAAGGGTATTACGCCATAAACGGCTACGGCTGAATGAATTTTAAACACATCCTTTGACTGTACTGTAGTTATCATAAAACTGACAAAAACCATAAAATAGTACGCAAGTATAAATTTGATGTATGAATGCAGCAATAGACAGTCAACACCTTTCTGGTAAGCTATAGTTGTGCAAAGTATTGTCCCCCCTTACCAGATATCGCTTAGCTTCCTTGAATAAACCCAAAGCATTTAATTCAGCAGGAATGGCACCTTTCCCCTAAAAACAAAACAGACAGTCCTAACACAAAACGTCTATATTTCCTAAAGTTTTAATATACTTTATATATGCGAAAGAATCCAGTATATACGGGGTGCGAGTCTGTTTGTGTCCGAGCCCAAGCCGATCTGAATCTTCGATAATTGAAAGTCTGTAAAAGTCATTCATCACGAATCAGACATTTACCAAAGAATTGAAAACTACATGGTAACCACTGAAGCTGTTTGCGATTTTCTTTGTCGACGCAAAAGTCGTGACGACTGTTTAACACTTGTTCATAGTCGAATGGGTCAACGCGTGTAAGTACAATGTATTAGGGATCGATCGGATCCAAAATTTGGCCGGATTCGGACCCGGATCCAGTTTGGATGCGGCCGAATCCGGATCTAGACTTCAAAATGCATGCAAATTTTTAAAACTTTTTCTTTGATTTTGCTAATGCTTATGGATTTTTTATGGACTTGGTAATGTTTTAATGCGTGAATTTATTCAATAAGTTTTAACAATGTCGACATTGAGTTTTTGAAATGTGTGGGCATGCGGCAAACATGGAAGGATTGGCAATCAAAGTTTTTGAAAAAATCAGCTTGAGTAAAACAGAAATACAGACTTAGAAAGAAACAAAACCAATACCATTACTGCTGAAATAATAGTTAATTACTTATATATAAACAATTCGATTTCTAATCTATAAGCAACCAACATTTTTAATTTGAAAAACGTTTTGATCCAGTTCAGTCGATCATGTAGTAGGATCTTGGCAGTTAAATTCTTTGTAGCGGCAGAAGCCTAGCAAGTAAGTACTCACCCAACCAAAACGAAAATAAACTTCGAATTTTCGTTTTATTAAATAATAGAGACGAAATCGTTAAGACCAAGGTAGTCAGCCCGGCTTACGAATAGTATATGCGTATACAAGAAAGAAAAATGCTCCTCCGGAGCATGGAAAAGTAATATGGGAGGGTGGGGCGAGGTTGCGAAATCAAGAGAGGACTGTTTTGAAAACGCTTAATATGGGGCTAGGTTCTAAGACAGGAGGACTAGGTTGCGGGCGAACTAATATGGGCACAACGTCTCCGAACAACTCATATTCGCGGGCTGCAAAAATTATACAATCATCTAATCAATTTCTAGACTTTAAATTATAACTCTAGATGCTAAATTAGATGATACTAAATCTATATATATATATATATATATATATACATATATATATATATATATATATATATATATATATATATATATATATATATATATATATATCCGCCTATTCGAACTTCCATGTATATAGTCAGACTTTTCCTTAGAGAAAGTCTAAACTTGCTGTACGTACGTATATACATTTTATGCATTTATACAGACAGCATACATTTAAAGAATAATTTCATAGCGATTGTCCTTGACTGCAACCCTGCCGGATTGAAACAATGGCTTTACGTCATTTTGAAGACTTTTGTTTTTGACCCCCCACCGGACCCACTGGGGGTGTGGCACCCACTCACATGACTATGGGGCTACTTTTTGTGGGTGGTACAATGACAAAAGTTGTACGTCCCTCCAAGGGCTTTCATTTGATACCAACCTTGACCAGTTTTGAAGACTTGCATTTTTGACCCCCACCGGACCCGCAGTGGGTGTGGCACCCACCCACAGGACTATGGGGCCACTTTTTGTGTGTGGTACCATGACGCCTCACCAAGGGCTTTCATTTGATACCAAACTTGACCACTTTGGAAGACTTTCATTTTTGAACCCAACCGCACCCCCGACCCGCAGGCCCTGGGGGTCAGGGGTCACATCCGACCTCGGCACTATGCTCATCGTGTTCAGCGACCCCGATTTACTATAATCCACCCCAAGGTTTAAAAACGCCATTTTTAGTGACTTTGACGCCATTTCTAGTGAAAGTGGGATTTAAAAACTTTACGAAAAAACAGGTGAAAAAATGCAAAGTTTGGGCCGATCTCCTGAAAGCGAAATTAAAAAATCCCCCTAGTTACTTTGTGTGCATTGGCCGAAATATTCAAATAAAATAAACCAAACCGATCTAGCTGCTAGCCTGTAAAAAAAGTCCACCACAACCGAAGTGCCAAAATAGGGCACTTTTGGGACTTCGGGACCTTGGCACAGAGTCAAAATGGGCCAGGTGCCAAAATGACCACAAAAAGGTAGCATGGGGGGATACTGTCTACCAACATATCAGAGTAGTCTTGGACCAAAATGCCCATAACGTTCCAACACTTCGCTAGAAAATGCACTTCCGAAAAGAGTTATTCCCCTAGAAAAAACCAAACGCATACTAACTGTTGCCAAGTGCAAAAATTTGAAGTTTCCAATTCGAACCTAAAGTATGGTGGTACTTGTATTACTACTCGAGTACTTTACGATGGTAACATTTTTACCCCTCCCGGACCTCTAATTAGATGGCACAAGGCCAACACTTCTCCAGGGGGCCGCGCAGACGCCTTTTATACCCATATTATGTAGGGGCGCTATCGCCCCTACATAATTTTTGAAACGGCAGTACGTGTATACGTACTCATAAAAATCTTTTAAATTTGCTAATCTATTTTACTTGGAATCATCATAAATATTTCTCTGAAGTTAAATTTTTAGTTTACAAGTCGATTAAGGGGGGATCCATTTTTGGCCGATTTTTCGACCATCTCCGATTTTGCTCATTTTCACATATTTTGTTGTCCGATTGGTATATTTTAACGAGTTTTTGAAATGAAGGTCGGATCTCTTACGGTTAGCGAGTAACTTCACCTCAAAGTTGATGTCAGTATGTGTTAAACATAGGAAACGGAAAAAGTGGTGATTTTTTCCGTGCGCCAGAGAAATCTTGCCAACGACAAAATGGAGCACTTAAACGTCCATCCTATATCATATATACGATCTCGAAGGGTGATTTTTAGGAAGCAGAATTTTAATTTAGGCCTTCAAAAATTTTTAATTAATTTTTTAAGTTTGCGAACAGCCAAATTTGACAGTTTTGTAATGTTAAAATTGGGGATCAGCAAGTTTGATGAAATATTCTGAAAGATTAAAAATTCTACTTCCTACAAATCACAGCTTATGACAAGACATTTCGAACGATACCAATTGATCCTGGTTACCTCTGTCCAATTTGGAGAATTCTCTAGCGCAGAAATCTCAATTTTTAGCAAAATGTAGGAAATTCCCGTTTTTTGGCAAATAACCTAGAGCTATGGCAACACAGACCTATAAAATGTTAGACTATCTATTTGCGCACAATAATTGATGACTTTAGGTCAAGTTTGGGCACAAATGGTGCAGGTTCTGGTCGCTGGGGTCAAATATGGGGGTCTGACAACCATAATCTCAAAAATAGCAATTTTTCAAATTTTTCGAAATATATACGTTAAATTTTATATCAATCGAAAGCTCTCATTGTCGGGAACATTTTTTCTTCTTGGACCATTGCCCGCAAATGCACCAAATTCAAGTTATCGGCCGTTAAATGATTTTCGTGGTCAAGGCTTTCCAGCGTCGGTACTACTTCCTAAAATCGCACTAAATAAAATCATAAAGAAACGTTTTCCCATTAAGCTGCCCTAAGTTCTTTGTTTGCATCAAATAATGTCAAACATACAACCGAATGTAGCTCCATTCTCAGGAAGTTCAGGTATAAAGTGCCTTTATTTGATGCGGTACCGCCGTTTTCACCTGTTTTAGCAATACGTAACT